>VXAU01003688.1:1210830-1289677 GCA_013399695.1 Formicarius rufipectus | reverse complement strand
TTTTTTTTTTTTTTTTTTTAATTGCATGCCCTTTTAATGTTAGAATTTCAGTTGAAATTTCCTGGATTATCAGCAGGGTATTGTATATGAGACCAGACAAGAAAGGATTTCCTTTCTTATAGAAAGGGAGGTAGTGTAGAATATACTCTATATTATGCATTTGCTTTGATTATACACCAGAAATGTTCACATGCATTTTCAAAGCTAGAAACCTGAATTTTCAAAGAAAATGTTTCCCAAATGGCTTTAAAAAGAGTGATGGCACCAGTGATCAGTGAAGATCAGAAGAAATGGATGAAAAGGTTTTCAATGAGAAGAAGAAAAAAGGACTTTCTTTTTCTAATTTTTTTTTAATGAATCTGAGCAAGAAAAATTCTGTTCTCATCAGAAGAAGAAAAACTAAAGCAGAGATTTTTTTTTCTGGCAAATCTCTTTTAAAATTTGTGGTCTGGATAAAGAAATAAGCCTTTTAAGATGTAATTAATATATTTTATTAACATCATGTCTCAGAATGAGACAGTAATTTTGTTTGAAATTCTCTTCCAGTAGCTAAATTAGCATGATTGAACTGAGAAAGATGAAATCCATAATTTGCACACTCTATTCAGGTAATCATTTAAATTATAGAAAAGTGATAGAGGGGCTTACATTTTCCTCTGTCACAAAATAATCATGTGTCAGAAGAGTATGTAAAACTTGAAAAGAAATGTCTGAGAATTAACAATTTGGAGTTCTTTCCCTGAAGATAAAAAGTACTAGATATAATCTGTGGGCTACTACTGATAGAGACTAATAAATACTGGCAAAAGGTGGTAAAAAAATTCCAACCTTTATATCTGTTTTATTTTCAAATATGAAACTGTCTTTAAAAGCCTTTCTGAGTTAAAGTACAAAGAGGAACTTTCAAAGTATCTAAAATATTTAAAATACAACCCTCGCATTTCTTTAAAAATTATGAACTTGTATTTCAATAAATTGGAAATTAAATTGAATTAGAAATTCCAAAGTTTAGGGCTTGCTATATCCTATTAGATTGATTTATTTATTTATTCTCTTTTGGTTTGCAAAATTCTCTTTTAAGATCTTTTTGAAGTGCTTAGAAAAAGAGAATTCAAATGAAAACTAAAATGGCAGTTAAACCCAGGAGTATATAAAGATGTAAAACTGAGAAAATTTTATTGCTGGAATTTTACACAGTTGAATAAGTCTGATTTAGACAGAATTTTTCTGTACATCAACTTTACATCATACATAAAATGAGTGAGACTTTACCTAAAGCTTTAAACCCCTGAAAATTTCATACAATTATGTCGTGTTGATTTTTTTAAGCCTTATCCATTCTGCAAGGCCGGGCCTTCCTAAGCAGTGGCACCAGAGATAAATGAAGCAATTCTTTATTCTTCCTTTTCTCCAGAATTACTCGTTGGGTGACATTTTTCCCCTGCGTTACTAATTTTGGTAGACAAAATCCAGCTCCTGTCTTCTGTGCTTGTGGCATCTCAGCCATTGTTCTAAAGGATGCTTTGGAATTGTCCTGCCAGTTAGGATTAGTTAACTGTCTCTAAACAGATATACTTATGCAGTGCATCTGACGTGCTTCTTTTTGGCAGACATCTCAAACATATGCATTTTACTTACAGTAATTTTTCTTTTTAATAAACTGAGTAACTTCAGAAGCTATTTGATCTTTGAATGAGTAAATGAATGCAATGAATGCAGCCATTGGAAGAATATTATGGAAGCAGTGTCTTTAAAGTTGATAAACAAGCACATCTGGATATAAGGTTGTTTGCAGTCAGAGACCTCCTGCTTGCTACAACAGTCCCCAGTGCTGAAACACCATTGTTTAATTATCTCTTTTCAGATACAGGGCTTATTTGTACTCTGGTATGTACATCAGTTTGTGTAATGGCAGTTGGTCTGCTCACAGGGTTTCAGGAAGCTTCTCTGTTCAAAGATGGCTTGAAATCTACGCTAAAGCAAATTTACAGCACAGTCTTACAGAATATAAAAACTTTCACTTTCCCAGTAATGTCTGGAATATGGTTGCTGCTTTACCAGCTAAAGGGAAAACTAGCAATGATTCTAACAGTAAAACTGAAGAGACTGTTGCATTTCATGTCAGTGTATCTTTATCTACATATGATTCTGTACTGAGCATAACACTATTGCTGTTGCTGTTGTTATTATTACCACTATTAGACTTTTTTTTTCTCAAGAGTAATGTTAATTCCAAACAGTAAAAACTTCCTCTTAGATAACTGTACAAATGGAATGCTGTAGGTGGTCAGTAGGAAGCAAAAGTCATCCCCATGCTAATAGAGTGGAGAGAGGAGGAAGGACCATGAGAAATAAGATATGTTGGTGGGGTGGGGGGTGAATCATGCTCTACATTCTGAGAAAATTATCCTCTTTCTTTGTGGAAAGAATAGACTTCTAGTAAAAGCTACATCATCAAACCCCAATTAATAATGAGTCTTTTATAAAGAAAATAGGAGGGAGAAGATATAGCCACAATAAAAATGAAATGATTTTGAGGACACCAACGAGCAGTTTGTTTTCTTTTCGTTACCCTTCCTCAGTAGGGAGAACAATTCTGTGCACTAGCGTCTGGTAAGCATACTTAAAATTATATTGCTAGCAAGAAACAGACTGGGCACTCTGAACCATTTTAATGTCATGTACCTTTATGCAGGAAAGGATAGCATCAAAGCAATGTCAGACAGAAAGGAAGAGAAGAAATTTCTTGTATTTAGGATTTGAGGATTTATTAATGCTGAAATAAGGAAAAAAGTACTGGATGTCATTGGTGGAATTTTTTTTATAATATACTTTTTTTACCTCAAGTTATGAATTTTTCAAAACTAATTTCTTTTTTCACTGAAAACATACCAGCTGATTTTCACCTCACAGTAATACCTAATCCCATCACTAGGGAATAATCTAATGTCATTTATATGCCTATTATTTAGTTGGAAATGGCATTTTTGAATTTCTATTTTTCATAGCACTGTTGGCAATTCTCAGTTTCCTATTTATACAAGTGAATGAAGTGCTTTGATTTGTCATGTCTCAAACTTAAAATGTGTTTTCAAAAGCTTCTTCATTATTTCCTAGACCTTGCCCCATTGAACACCATGGACATTTTCACAAGTGCTACGAGGTGCCAGTTTAAAATGAGGGCAAACATTCAAAAAACCAGTTCAAATATGTAACCCTATACATGGCTTGAGTGTGGCACTGAGGTTTCTGGTTTACTTGACTTTAAGGTCTATGTTATAGAAATATTTTAAAATATTATATGAAAGAATAATATTAAACAGAAAGATCATCTCCATTCTCTCAGGATTTTAATGTATTCAACCTTTCATGTAGCAAAAAATCATGCTGATTCAATCACTAAGTAATGTAAGAATTCTCTCTAAATGTTAAATTCACAGAAAATATATCTAAGAATCTGAGCAAGATGAACCTAGTAAAGTTTGCAGTCCAGGAATCTGGAGAATTCACTGGGTACTTAATTTTCATTCTCAAATTCAGACATGTTTCCTAATTACAAAATATGATTCAGATCTTCAGATTATGTCAACTGGAATAAATCTGGCCTTATACAATACATAAATCTAAGAATACATACAGAGTTGAAGACTTATCCCAGAGATGTGCCTACATGATGCCAGGCTGTGTCATGCACAACTGCTCAGGTTGGGAGGGAGCAATCACATTACAAGGCCATTTTGCTCCAGCTAACACACCTGGCATTTGAGCAGAGCTGCTTGGCTCAGCCCCCTGGCTGATGCTGTTCTGGCCTTCTCGGGCTGGATCTCTTTGGATGTCACTGCAGGATGTTCTATAGACAGGTATTTTCATAGTGTTCTGTCACAGCCAACAGAAAATTTTAGAGTTTATAACAAAACTGTGCCAAGTCCTTTGCATTACCTGAAATGCCTTGGTTAATGATACATAATTTAAGTCAGGCTAGAATGTTAGTTTTCAGCTGATCAATCTGTGAAATAGAAGATGTGGAACAACTCTTCCACTTTAAAATTCCACTCACTTGTCTGAACAGCATGCAATCAGTCAGAGGGATAGTAGAGATTATGTTTTTGAATTTGCATGAGTTTTGGTTTACCTTTATATTTCAACTTTTCATCTCATCTGCCAGAATGTCTTTCAAATTGTTTAAATGAGCTAGAATTGCATGAAATCAATTCAACGTATATAGACAAATATTTTATCATTAGGCAAAACCACGTCTAAAAATCTGGTTTAATTTTTTTCCAAAAATTTTAAGTCAAATCAAAAGAGAAGGAAGCTAATGACAAATAAGCTGCTCCAACAGTGTTTTGGGGTGACATTTATTTAAAAAAATTAAATAAAATTAGCAAAGGGAAATATTATCTAACCCTAGAACAGAAACAAAAAGAACTACGGAATAATTGATAGCTTTATATATATATGTATTGTATATGTTTATATATGTGTGTGTGTACACACAGAATTCATTT
Source organism: Formicarius rufipectus (assembly GCA_013399695.1). Taxonomy (NCBI): domain Eukaryota; kingdom Metazoa; phylum Chordata; class Aves; order Passeriformes; family Formicariidae; genus Formicarius; species Formicarius rufipectus. The sequence continues at coordinate 1,285,169 of VXAU01003688.1, read as the reverse complement.
TCTTGATATAATGTTTACATTTCACTGGTAAGTACCTCAAAATGATCTGTGGTAGCTTTGTCAGAGTGAGTCAACTTGGTATTTAGCACTGTCAGATACAGTGAGTACATCAGTCACATTTCCTTTCTATCGAAAATTAAGATGCCAGTTCAACAAAAGGCAAAACATGTTTTAGCAGCTTTCCCCTTTTAACCATCTCAGAATAGAGCTCCTAACATGGTCAGCAGCCTCATTGCTTCTCATTCTGCTGCTGTAGGCTCTGCTGTAATTAACTGGATGGGTTACAGCACACAGACTTACCTGGATTGAGACAGCTGTAATGCCGCCGCCACTGGGAACACGGCAAGCGTGGGATTTGAAGGCAGCCCACCAGACATCCTGTGGACCTCTCCATGTAGCTGAAACCAAGTTAAATGGGCTATGCTTGGGCTAGTAACTAGAACAAGCTGTTCCTGTGTGCTGGCCCCAAAGGCAAGTGTTACAACATAGCTCATGTCTACACAGCCATATTCTCTTCATACCCCAAAATAGAGAGGCCTGGACTTCAGTGCCAACTGGAGCCATTGTTGACCTTTGCTGTCCCCAGGCTATTCCCTGGGAGAGCACTGACTGGCATTGGCTACAACTGGAGCATCCTGAGCTAATCACACGCCAGTGCTGGGCTCCATGGACTTATTGCCATTATGCAATGTCTGTACCCCTGGCCATGCATGATGGTAGCCAAACAAGCTGAACCAAACTGTCCTACATGCGCTTCACTGTAACTTACCTCTGAGGCTGAATCTAGGTACAGCCTAGAGAATGAGCAAGAAACTAGCTGAGGTGAAAATACTATTCACATTGGATCGTGGCTGTAAACAGTATAAAATCAGTTTTTACACTTCTCTGTCCTGCTGTGTTTGTTATACAGGAAGGGAAAGTTTAAATAATTTCTCAGGGTTTATGAATTCCCAATGTGCATTAACATTCAGTGCAATAAGATGGAAAATGCCAAGTACTGTTATAAATCTTCTATTTCCAGAAATGCAATGCTTCCTTCATATTTGGTTCTTTTCTTGCAGGCTCTATAGCCACAGAAACAATAATGAAGACTACGGGGTTCATAATGTGCTTAATTTAGAACTATTTTGCAATCTTTTGCACGTAGATGTCTAAAATATTATTTTAAAGACTTATTTCAGCTTTTAACTTTAGGATAAAAGAAAGTGTGCTCATATTAAGAGAATGTTTTCTCTAGATTGGATTTTCTTTTCCCTACAAGTTAATGGTAACATGCAATGTTTTTAGTTTCTTGGAGCTGTAGAAAAACAAACCTTTTTATTTATAGAGGTTTATAAAAGGATCTGATTCATCCTACAGAAATCAATGATTTGATACAAGTAATAGCATGTTCTTTACTTGAATCACTAAGAATCATTACACTGCTTACCTAGGAACAGATTAGAGTTTATATGAAAAATCCCCCAGAACCCAGAGATAAACAGAAATTTGGATGTGGTGACCAGTAACTCGACAGCAGTGAGTGGACATTGAGTGGGAAGAGTGTAGAAGGATGGAAGTTGAATGCCACTAATTCTTTGTAGTTGAGAAGCTGATTAGAAAAAAAACCCTGGCATTTATTCTTAGGATCTCTTTGGATGCAGGCAATCACCAATCCCAGAGGAGAGGAACACATTCACTTACTATAGTGTTTGCTATGATCAGGGCTGGAAATACCAAGTTCAGAAATATGATTTGAGGAGACAGTGGTTACTAATATTGCAGCTTCCCAGCTAGGAGTAGGAACAATGCTCCAGCTGAACAGAAATCATGTTGTGTATCATGGCATCAAGGTGCCAGTGGGTTTTGATTTTCTATAATAGTGTTAAAATTTCAGTTGGAGGGAACAAACTAGTGGCCAAAGCATCAAACACATTCTCCCTTATTCCCTGTTACCCAAGTTATATGTTGTGCTCTTTGCTAGTTCCTTTTTACATCCATGCTACCAAATTGTCATGCTAAGGTTATGCCTACCAGAGCACATTTAGTGCAGTCAGTGCAGTTTCTCAGGCTTGACAGCAGGCTAACTGAGTCAGTCTGAATTATCTCAAAAATAACATGACAGAGTCAAGAAAAAGCGAAAGTTCAAAAATGCTGCTGCTATTCTAGGAGAAGAGGCAGAGATAATTTCTTCTAATAAGATAGAATAACTTTCTCCACCAGTCTTCTGCTGTCTTTACTTCTATGGTATTCAAATAGGCAAGATTTGTGATAGAGACAGTGAATTTGGATACTCTCACCCAATGTGGGTTTTGTCTCACCAGTATGACTTAAAAAAACACTGACGAGTTTTAATTTCTTTATATTACCAAGTGCATTGCAGAATCCAAAGCCTCATACACAGAGGCACCCATACATATGAACTGCCACTCTGAACACTCATGAACCTGTAGAGTTTTCTCTTTCAAGTTATTGGAAAGGATTACATTCCAAGAACACAAATAGTTGAGAACTGCAAAGTGTTTCTGAAGCCTCAGAGCAATTTTGCATTGTTTCTGTTCGTGGCACAACCCAATGACCACTGAAGTGGGAGAGGGAGGCATGCAAAGCAGAGGTACCCGGGCCAAGCCACAGATATGAACATATCATAGTCTGATTTATGATGTTTAGCAAAAACATTCATTTTCCACATTAGTAGCACTGACTAACCAGTATGCAAGGCCCAGAGAACTATTTACATTACATCAACCACAATTGCAAAAAACCCTTGGAAATGTACTGCAGTACTTTTCTCTAATGTCAGTAAATCCTTGAGAATAGGTGACCCAGATATCAAAGATAATTTGCGTGTTTCTCTCTCATGCTAGTCCACACAAGCATGCCAGAAGCCAAACACCTTTGAAGGTTTTCAATGTAGAGTAATTTAAATATACCCTGTGCCTGGGTATATTTAAATAACACTGCCTAAATTACATTGAAATTGAAAAAACAACAAAAGTGCCTGGGAAAAGAATGAACTTCCTATGAATAAATGATAGAATTATCTAAAGGACCCAGGTCAAGCTAAACTTTAAGTTATAGCTAAAATGCTGATTGCTTGGAATAATAGGGTAGCCATGCCAAGAAAACAGAAGCATATTAGATACATGTGATAGTGTCTTGTAAGTGGATTAGGAGTGCATGTGTAATATGCAGTGATGAGAATTTATGTTTAAAAACAAAATTATCCTTGTGAAATTTGCTGGCTGTCCAAACACTGTGCTCCAAACCCATAAGAATAGTGAATCATCTAAAGGGCAACTCCCATACATTATCAATAGTCTGAGGCCTAAAAAGACCCAACCCCCCCCAAAAAAAAACACACACACACACACAAAAAAAACCAAAAAAAAACCCCCAAAAAAACCCCAAACCAAAAAAATAACCACAAAAAACCCCAAAAACCCAAAAACCAAAAAACACAAAACAAAATAAAAACCTTCTTACTTCTTTTCTCACAATCAGAGACACAGCTATTGAAAATGCCCTCCTGATTAAAAAACAAAACAAAACAAAAAACCACAAAACAATTAAAAAGAGGTAAAATAGCTCAGATATCTAAAATGTATCTATGTATTTTCCAAGCCTATCAACAGAACTGCATGTAGATACCATCACTGACAACTGAGGCATATATCCCTATTGCAGGAAATTTCTGTAAACAGTGATTATGAGGATATTAAGCATGTATAGGTTATGTATAGCTGTCCCACTTCACTATAAATCCTGCTCCAGGCACTTCTACACTGCATTAATATTACTATATAATCTTGGAAACTCTTTTTTTTAATGAACCAATTAACTTTCTTGAAACCAAAACAAATCCTTACATGCTTGCATGTCCTCTTAATATATATCTCTGCAGTTTCATGGGAGAAAAATATCACTGTAATGGCTTACTGCTGAGTGGGCATACAATAATTCTGCCTGTGAACTCCATGAACCCCACATGGAGAGTGAGGGGACCCAGGGCTTAGTGCTGTGAGACTAGGACATGACCAAGCCATGAGATTAACTCTACATGCTCCCAGTTTCCAAATTCTTGCCTTTTCACAAACACGGTTACAGCTATTGAGTCTTGACACCATAATTTGAAGTAGGTTTACTATATGAAGTTGTATCTTCCTGCTCAAGAAAATAATGTGTATTTCACATTGTTACATTCAGCAAACCCACTGAGTACAGTTTGCACATTTTTAAAGAGGGCCACAGATTTTTAGTACAATATCATAAATACTGTTTGAAATACAACAGAATATAGTTGACAAGAGGAGACCAGAGATAACCACCGTAATTCAAACTGCCCAACTCTCTTTTGGGCACAAACAGTGGAAATTCAAATGCACTCAAAGGACTTTGAAGCATGTATCTCATTAATATTTTCTATTTTGTTGTGGTGAAAATGTCATCCCCTACTTAGAAGACTAATCCTTGCCCTTCAACTTGAGGACTTCTACAAAGCAGGCACCACCTAAGCCTGTGAGGAATCTGAGGTAAGAGTCATTGTCCAAGTACTGGTGTCCTCATGGTAGACCTCAAAAGCCATTTCAGAGCACACTGCAACACTATGCAGTAGTACAGGACCAGATTAAGTGCAGGACACTTCATCCATCACTCACCAATTGATAACACCCGTTGTTGAAAATGTAAACAAAACAGTGCAAATAGTATGATTTATAGATTGCACTAAAGCTGCTTCTAATTCTGTACCCTACCTGGATTGTAACAGGCAGAATTCAGTAAGTCTCTGTTTCAAGAATATGCTTGAATCCTAAATTAATTTTTAATGTGCTTTTCTTCATAATAATAAAGTAGATAGGAAGCTTTGACAAGTAAAGAAAACCAAAAATATTCCTAGGAAATCAAGAGAAACTGAGGGGATTTTTTACTGATGGAGTTTAAATAATTATCAGTGTCCAGAACATGGAGCTGTTCTCTGGAACACTTAATAGGATAAAACACTGTCAAACAATTGCACAGTACTCTCAGGACTGAGAAACTTATATGGTATTTGCAGGTAACTAGTTAGTGCAGGAGAGCAAACGAGCAATAAACCACAGTAGACAACCAGTTCATCTGCAAGAATACAGGAAGATAAATAGCCCTTACTGAAGATTGTTTGGGAGTCTTTATAGCGTAGCAAGTTATGCATCATCTGCTGTCATGAGTATAAAACTTCTTTCCAAAGCAGTGATAACTATTGCAAGCTGTTCTCATTTGCCGTTGAAACAAAGAATTCACAATAGCATTTCAGGATCTTTTCCCTCATCCTACTCCATCGAAAATCAGTTTATCTCAGCATATTTTCTACAACACATCTCAGATACTATTTATTCAGGTTTGGTTTTGTTTTGTCTTTTAATTAGCTGAAGATGGTTTAAAGTCTGGAAATGCTGAAGGCCAGCAGGATAAGAGAAAAACTAGAAAGAACCGAGGTTAGAAAGCTCATGGATCAGAACTAAGACAACTCATCAAGTACTGTTGTATGAAAACAAGACTGGATTTGAAGAATTTAATATTTAATTATTGTTTTGGTAATGGGAAACAAGCAAAAGACAAACATCTAAAAAACCTATCCTTCCTCTTTCCCAGGCTCAGTTTCAGACTCCTTTCCTCATCCTTTGTCATCACTGCCAGTGACACTCAGTCTCTTTAGGGAGGCAATGGGCGGCACAGAGGATTGTGGTCACAGATGCAACTGTGTCTCTCTACAGCTCCTTCCTTTGTATGCTTTTCCTGTGCTCTAGTGTGGATCCTCAGCAGACTACAGTCCCTTTGGTGGTGTGTAGGTGCCACCTCAGCTCAAAACTGTAAAACTTTTGACAGGAAATTTTGGTGACTGTACCAGGCACTTTTGTCCTCCAAACTCCAAAAGAAAAACATGCAGTTTTGGGTGGAGCCACTCCCAGGTCCAGACAGGTGGCTTTCACACAAGCAAGGCTCTGGAAGCTGAAACAGTTCACAGATAAAAAGTGCTAAATGCTATGCTCAACAATAAATACAAGACATTACTTATCCCTCTTATCCAAAAGCAAATAGCTGATCCAAGCTCCAACAGGGAACCTAAATTTTATACTGCCTGTGATTTGATGGGAAGTTTTGAGCTCATTCTTGCTGTGTGGCACCAATCAGGTGAGCTAACTTTGAACTGAAGTGCTGTTAAGTCTGTTTTCTGGACAAAAATCTGACAGAAGCCTAGGAAACTCTGTAGCACACAAGAAATACTAGTCAAATCTGGAGGGAAAAAATGGACAATTGGTATTATTGGTATATTAATGGAGAAGGGGTATTACTCACACTACTTATTCATCACTAAATTATTTGAATTGGCTTCCCTTCTGTTTAAGGCAAGTACGAAGCTGATTTATGAGAATGGAGTCAGCTTCTACAAATATTTTTCAAATTGTCAATATTCTTGAAAACAGATGGTGACTTAAGAGGATGAAAATAGCAACAGAAAACTCAACAGCCTTGCCATGTTCAACCACTGTTGAAAGTTACATATCCATTTTGTTACAAGATCCTGTGGCTGCCCTTTTACATGTAAACAATTTGCAGTGCTGAAGTAAAGGGATGGCAATTTTAATACTACTAATAATATAATTGCCCTTTGAGTAATTTGGCATATTGTATTGAATTCAAAAGCTTTGACTTTGACTTACAGCAGCATCAGAAAATGTTTTGATTCTACAAAAGCACAGTTGAAGTCTTTCATCAGCCTACAGCCTTCAGACACATAGGTCTCTTTCCAAAAATAGGTTAACTCCTTCTACCAAATGGAGAACACCTAAATCAAAACTCTTCAGTGTATATGTCTGCTATGTATATCGTGTAGCACAGAGAGTACTGCAATTAGTCACCCCTTCCCAGCGGTAATTATTGGAAAAAGTTTAGACTTCAGGAACAGTGTGGGGGTTTTTTTGTGTTTTTTTTTTTTTTTTTTCCAAAACCTATAAATCATTTTTAAAATTTGCAGATTATATAAAACATTTTGCTTGTTCACAGGCTGTTAAGTTTTATTGTTACATCTAGCCTGAGGACTGGAGTTCACTGCCTTTTTAGCAATGCAGGGGGATTTAAAAATTATATATGAAGTTGCTAACTTTATTAACAGCTATATTATTCTTACTCTCTTTTTGCAGTTTCCTTTATTTAAGGAGGTGAACATCAGAGTTAAGTGAGTCATTAGTGTCCTTGTTAAGTAATGTTTGATAAGACAGACTTCCCCAGGCAAGCGTTTTGATTTTAAGTTCATTATTTTATACAGTTATATCATTCTTTATACAAGAAACTTTTACAAAAGAGACATTTTATGGAAAGCTAACCCAATCAACAAGCTTGCAAAGATTTATTTCTGAAGATATAAACACTTTTGCTGCTGTTCTGCAAATGTTGGCTGTTTGTATTTGTGTGTGCTTTTGAACACAACAGAATACTGCTTCCCTATCAAAGAATAGAAATCATAAATAATAGTGTGGGGCAGACATGATAGTGAAGGTAGCACTATCTTCTGGTGACTGCAGCAAACTAGAAAGGATGTGGAGGTAAAAAGCAATGATTGTGTTAACCCAGATGGCAGAAGTGGGAGAAGTTGAAGGTATAGTTCCCCATGGGAGGGTATGGTTCAAAGCAGCAGGCAAACAAATTGCTTCAGATGAAACTTTCAGCCTGTATCAATCCACTTATTTACTGTAAGAATACAAGAAAAAGGGGCCTGGAATGAAATGTCCTGAAAACCTCTTTGTTCCTATTTATCTCGGAAGTTGAAAGGGCTGGTTAATCAACAATGAACAGCTTCGTTATTTATTGATCACAATAGCGATGTGTGTGCATGATGGTAAAAACAATATGCACCATAGTGCAAAATGAAAAAGGGAATTTCTGGTTTAGTAGAACTTGCTACTAATCTTTGTCCTACCCTTTACAGGCATCTTTCTGAACACTAAATTATTGTAATGAAGATTTACACAGTTTAGCCCTAGCAAGGAGAAATCCTCAATAGCCATAAACCCAGGTCTTTGCAGTGAAGTCCTTCTCATTGCATTCAAAATAAAATCCAACAGTATGCCTGTAGAGAGGCAGTCAAGATATATGCACCCTTCTATCAGGAGGCAGATTTTAAATATGGTAGTGACATTTCCAGTGTTTAGCTATAAAAAGCAACAAGCTGGAGTGGAAGTGTCTTAAACCTGGCATTCAGCAACTTCCAATAAACCCAGAACATTATTTCATATCTTGCATTAATGACTTATTTCCAGTCTTACTGTAGCTATTGTTGCTATGGTTCCCTATATTGGAATACATGCTTATTTGCACATTCTGTTTTGCTGAGGTTTCCTGATATGATAGGGAAATGAAAGGAGATGCATGTTTGCAATCTTCATCCTCCAGAATCAGAGTCTAGGGTCGGCTGATGTAAAGGACTTCAGAATAATGGCTGCAAACATACTAATAGGTAGTCTGAAAGAGTGGTTTAGGACGTATCTCAGTTTTGCAATGGAATGTTTTATAAGCGCATGATCTCAGCTCTGAACAAGTTGGTCATTTTTATAGCACATAAAGTGCATCTCTGTAATAAAATGTGGTACTACACAGGGACTTTTAAGCTCGGACCATGCCAGCTAGCACAGATTCCAGAAACAGCATTGTCTGCTGTTCTGCTTGGGCAGTCTCTTTGTCTTGACTCAAAACAGCTTTCAGTGCTCTAATGCATTCTGAGATACTGGCTTCCATCCCAAAACTAGCAGAATTGTGTCAGAATAATTCTGCACCACCACCAGAAAACTTAGCCCCATGCTACTATTGCTTTACTGCTTTCAGTAGACAAATCAGTTTATATGGAGTGCCTTGGGCAGGTTCATAGTAATCCTTGGAACAGTTCTATGTGCGTTCACTGACCATGAGCATGTTCACTGACAAGGGTGAAACACAGCCTGCATTGAAACCGTCCTTTATTTAAAAGGTGAGCTATAAAGAACAAAACATAAGTCAGGGTTCAGGATTCACTCCAGTCTTTCCCAACAAGAAGATTGCTTCTCTCCTCTGTGTTCTTTTCCTACATGGTGTAAATAGAGAGGTACTTAATACAGGTGTAGAAAGGCTCATGGGTCCCATGGATGCTATTCCCAGACAAGCAGCTCTCCTGAAAAAGGCTAGAACAGCCATGAACACACTTTAGCTGAACCAGGTTCACTTCAAAAGTTCAAGTGAAAAAAAATAAAAATGATGGAATTAGAAGATACCCAACAACCTATTTATTTAGTTCCCAGTGTCCCTCCTGTTCAGTTGCTCAGCTGTACTACTTAATGCTGAGAACAGTTTTGGAGGTAGATCTCCCTCACAGAGCTCCACAAGGACTGACCTTAGAGTTTACTCTGTTACGCCCATAGCGAATACTGCATAAAAACCCAGCATAGCACAAAAAGTGCAAAAACCCCAACTCAGCTAGACCCGTGGGAGAGGTATTTTTTGTACACTTCCTGTCCCCTATAGTCTAATAAAAGCCAATAAAATACTTCCCCTCCCTGGCTTTTGCAATATGGGAGAGTTTTCAAGCCAATCTCTTCTTTCTTTTCCATGCAGCACTGACCTAAGCATGCTCAGTGCAGCAGAGTCACTCAGAACAAACAACTTTTTGTTGGGGCAGAATTCAGCCATGTTTATTTATATAGCTAGACTAATCACTGCAACCTTCTGATGGTCACCATGTGTCTGGCAAGCCTCAGCTGCGGTGTTCTGGGAAGCTACAGCCTTGCCTTCTCCCATGCATTCCCCTATGCAGCCCCGAATGAGAGAGGGAGCACTGGGAGACAATGAAAACCCAGCTTCTATATCTACATATTCGAGCAGCTGAACTTTTGCTCCCTCTTTATTCTTCCTGTCCACATCCTGCAAATCCAACTACTGCTCAAGACTTTTCTTTATACATAATATGATCTGAGGTGAAACATTTGAAACAACTAGTGCTGCATGCATTTTCACATGAACTATCGCACTTTGAAACAAATGCTATTTAAAGCGGTTTGTCCCAGGAGTCTCTCTCAGTTAGCACAATGCACTTTCTCAGAAGGGGTTCAATTTCAGGTCTTGAACTTGTCCCACGCTCCCAGACCTCATGGGCCAAAGAGTGTGGCAGAGTCATTAAACTCAAACCTTAGCTGAGAGCTGGTACTTTGATAGCTCAGTTCTGAGCCATTCAAAAAAATAAAGTTTATATATCCAAAGGGAGTCACAAACTTAGATTTTCTCAATCAGAAGCCCAGCAACCCCAAGGAAGGGAAGTGGTGCTCTAACACTCCTGGGAAAGAAAACAACTTTGCACATTTTCCCTTCCCAAAGAAAACAACCAGGGAGAACCATAATTACAAAAAGGGGGAAATTTGAAAGGGAAACCCAAAAACTACTAAGATTTTTTGCTATCCTTATTAAGTTTTGCTGTAAAGCAATCTAGAAACCTGAAGGATCTGATTTATATTTTGTGGAGATAAAAATCTGCCTTTTGTGAAGAGTGTCCTCTTTGGAAAGATATAGGCAATTAAATTGATAGAGAATTTAATGGACATATAGAGAAGGTTTAATCAATGACTTGCAAGAGAAAACCCTTTGTTTTGAATATTCTCTTCTTTCCCATTTTCTAAAATTATCTGGCAACCAAGACAGATGTTTTACTGTCTTTTCTATTTCAAATTGATGATGCTGCACTGATTGGGACCTCTGGGGAAGCCCATGAAGTAATGACAAACTATTACCTATAATCATCTGCTGCAGGCTCATGAAAATTTCTTATCAAAAGTTTTGAGTCTGGCTTTAAAAAGTATTGTTATGATTTTTCTGTGTTCAGGAATGAGGGTTGAGAAACAAGGGCTCAATTTTGGTATTATTATTTGTGTTTAACATGTAAGATAGAAGCCATAGATTCTCAAGAAACACATCCGTTAATATTCTGAGGGAAGAGGATGGAATAACTCTCAACATCAGCTTTCCTCGTTTATGTCCATGACAGCTGTTGCTGAGTTTCCTGTATATCCTTTAAACAGAACAGAACAGTGAGTTTTAACTGCTCTCTGGGAATTTCAGAACATGGACCAAGACGACACTTAGTATCATGGTGCTTCCACGCATTTAAAGATAGGATAATTGATACAGAAAAGAGCTATTACTGTGCACACTTTGCAGAATTTCCATTTCATTTGTTCCATTTTCCATGTATGGTACAAGTACCTGTCTGCAGAAAGGAAAGATTTAATTTTACACTCAGACACAGACAGGTTCTTGCAAAATCAATTTTAAGAACAGAGGAAACCTTAATAATCTCAGACTTAATCTTCTGCATGCAAGTAGTAGTGTTGGCAGACAGAAGATCTATGTATTTTCTGCTTCTAACAGATATTCAAGGTTAATACAAGAAGTACTCAAGAAAATGAGAATCATTAGCGGAGATCTTTTGGCAGATAAATGGAATGGTCACATTACCATCTGTTTAACAGGTGTCCAATGTTTTTTGTTCTCTCTTGCAGCACAGTTACTGACTGCAATCAGTTCATATATTGGTACTTATAGACTGGCAATTTAATTTGTGCAAAGCACTGATCTTTATCCTGGTGTTTCAGTAGCCAGTCATCTGCTTTGGATAAACAGAGGAGGAATTTGTGGCTGAATTCGTAAATTTTTTTTTTAAAGTCTCAGAGCAATGCTTCCTAATTATACACGTACCCATTAATTTCAAGACTTTTATACAGTACTAGAGTTTGCAATGTTTTTGTTAGCAATTTTGGAGCTAAAGTCAAAGATCTATTAGCAGGTGGAAGGTCTTGTTTATCTCCTCTGGTACTGAAACTGAGGGCAGGAGAATTGGCCCAGTGTGATGACCCAGCTGGGCTGCTTAGCTTTAATGATACAAAGGATAAAACTAATGTGGTTCAGATTCGAGGTTATATTACTTAAGGGTGTTTCTTTGTGAGGGAACAGTCATGGGCAAGCACATTTGATACCTAATCCATGTTTTTTTAATTTTGACACCTCCTCATCTCCTAAAGGCGACAGCCCGCAGCTCACAGGCAATGAAATGGGGTGATACGACTATGGTTGAAAATCCTTCAGCAGATTGAAAATAGTTTTTGAATGCTATTTTTAACACTTAATTTCATCTCTGCTTACAGAGACTTTCTGAGCTAGTACTCAGACAAAATCTCTGTCAGTAAGAGAAGATAAGAGAACATGTGAGAAATATTGTACCTGTTAAGACTTTCGAAAGATCAGCAATGTCAACAGTGATTTATGCTGCTTGCAATTTTCATTTGCAGCTTTTAGTTTAATCTCTTCAAATCTTTGATGTCTTATAACACTAAAGGTGCTTATAAACCTGATAGAATGGAGTTTTAAAATATGGAACTAGATAGGAGTTAAACTGGGCTCTTGGTGTAAGGAATATGTTCAGTACTATATTTATTTCATTGGGACTTAAATTCCAGAAGATATATTTCAGGATATGTGTTCCAGGATTTAATTCATCCCTTGGGTCTCAGTTATGCTCTGATTTACACTCCGCATAATCCCACTATATCAGTGTTCCTACTCCGCTCCCTATCTCTAGCTACCAGTTAATGCTGTGCTTATTCTTTCATCACGTCTGTCCCACAAGGCTGTGCAAACCCTCTTGTTAATCAGAACAGAGGTGATGTATGTTCCTGATGGGCAGAAAAATGACGAAATGAAAAGTAATCCTGACACCAAGGTCTCACTTACAATGTATGGCCCCATTGTTACACATGGCTGCTGACAGCACGTATATGTGCTGAAGGGCATGACGCAATCCTCACTGCACAAAATCAAGCAGGAGAGCTTGGAGTGCAGTGATTATGTTTTGCACCGTCATCTCCCTTGTGTTCTCTTCCTTTTGAAAATATCCATGTAAGAGATTCTGCAGAAGTTTTTTCACCTTCTCTCAAACAAGTAAAACCATAACCACACGTTTCTGCTTGAAAGATGCCACCTACCCTTTTAGTGAAGCAGAGGGATTAGAGTGGCAGGCAAACCAGCTCTCCTGCTGGAAGAATTTTGTTTTCCCTGTGGCAGTAAGAGTCACAGCAGAGAGTGAATGGTGTTTCTTCTGTTTCAGAAGAACTTTGATTTTTGCTCACAGATTTAAAAAAAAATAAAGCTCCTTGGCATATGTGCCAGCATGTGACGCTATTACTTGCTGCAGGGTCATGAAAAATTAATGCGGTATTTATTGGCTAAGAATGTCATTCCTTCCTAAGACCCAAAAAGTAAAACTTCACTTAAACATTGATTCAAAATAAAAATATCACAGAGACTTGTCCTTAGCATGGTACATTACACAACCATGTAAAATGAAGAAAGGAAGAAAGGTCACATTAAAGGGAACACAAGTTGTATTTAATCTGGTTAAACAGACAAACTCTCCAGGGCAGGAACTGTCTACTTACATGTCAGTATAGTGCCTTACACAGCAAAGCTCTTACCTAGTGGAACCTTCAAACCCTTGAATAACAACATCTCAGGATTTTGGGAGTTAAGGGAAAGGCTGAATCTTGTATTTGACTTTCATTGGCATATCTTATTTCCTTTGACTTTTGTTTACAGTCTTTGCATCTCACTGTACTTAAAATACAAGCAAACCCTACTGCAAGTTGCATTACATAGACTATGCTATGAAGGAATACCATTTTCTAATATTTGTAAGGAGGATTGTTCTAGCACGCACATGAGGAAATGTAAGAGAGAACTAGGAAAAAAAATAATTGCATATGATATTTTGATGAAAAATCTCTAAAGAGGCCTACTTTGTAATATAATTTGAACTACTGAATTGGAGAATAGAAAATCATCTGCCTAGTATCACTGGTTTCAGTCCTGATGTGAGTTCCAGCTTACTGCCTTCTATTCTAATAACAACACCTATACAAAACACTGTGTATCTCTATAGGTACAGCTAAATGAATTTAATGATCATAACAATGATGGTCTCTCACTGGTGACCTTATGCAAAACAAAACAAGTCTACAAAGAGTTTGTGCAGTTGTCCATGCTGCCCAGGACAGCCTGGAAGTCTTACTGTACATACTGCTTACCCCAGTACATACTGGGAGTGGAGTGACTTTGACATATATAGGCGGTAAATGGGGAAAGCATTGGCAAGATTTAGGGATAGAACTAAAATCCTTAGTCCAGCTATTAGGGTTGAAAACAAGCAAAAATTTTTCCTGACAGAAAAACCCTTCAACTGGTTTTATAGTTCTTCACTCTAAGAACCCATCTATTTTTTCCCAGTACATTAGCTGAGTTTGCTGAGTGACCCACTTGTGCACTCACCATCTAAACCTTGGCCTCCTTCATATTCCATCTTTTTCTTGCACACTTCTCTAACCAGAAAGTCAAAACCATGCAGTAATAACCTGCTTTCATATTCCAACTATTGCTCCCCTGCTTTGGAACAGACGAATGCTAAAATTTATTGTATCTTGTGGCAAATTTTCTGGAATTGCTTATTTTTCCCTCTTCCAAAAGCTGAATGTATGTTTAAATATGACCTGACTACCATCTTCTGAATGTTTTACTCTATTTTAATGAGGGACAAGCTGTGCCCTAAGTAGCAGAGGGTTAATCTTGGGAACTTTTTATGGCTCAAGTGATCTCATCTTAAAAGTACATGAGTTATAAAAGACAATAATTAGACATTAAACAGTTATGAATGCAGAGGATGGTGCTCTTGTATAACAAGAGTACAGAATTAGTTTGATAGCTCTTATCTTGTTCATTTGCAATATTTTCGGGGATAATAAGATAGCCTGTCCAATGAAAACATTTATCCATATTCTAGTAATTTGTTTCTCATTATCTTGAAATTTAAAGAGTTGATAAATCCTAAATTGTGCACTTAGATGCTAATGTTCTCATTTTATTGTTCTGCAAGATTTGCATTCCAAACAATAAGTATTTTTTAGTGCTGCCTAAGTTAGCCTCAGACAAGTGATTTTTTTTCTACCAGGAATGGCAGCTTTGCACTTGAGAATTGGCACTGTCATATTTTTCATTATGGGATCAAACTTAATTTAAATCATATAGATTCCATCTGTCAGGGTTTTTTTTGAAATTGAATAGCTTATTATTTGTCACCCATTATTAGCATATTAGGGCGACCGTGGAACTCTTTTCAATTTGAAGAAATAGTTTTACCATGCATAACTCCCACAAACACAGCACCCTTCTCCTTTTCAAAAGAAAACTCACTTTCATTATTTGGGAATACTATTTTTTTGATTTGATGTATAAACAGCTGCCTGAATACTGACTTTTGTTAATCTCCAGTAAAGAAAATAGACATGAAATATTGCAATTAGAAAGTCTACTTAAAGCTACAAAGAAAGCTTCCTTACTGACTGTGGTGTCCTATGTGATCAGATCAGTGTTAGGTCTAAATAGGCATTACCCAGCGAATCCTTCAGCACTGCGCTTCACAGGGAGAAGTCCTTTGACTAGAAGTGATTATTAAATCCATCCTACAACACACCTATTTGAAGTTTCTCTTTTTGGGAACATAATATTAAAACAGATTTACAGTTCCTATAATTTAAACTTGATTATGCATATAGCAGCCTGTCCTTCCCATAAAACTTCTGTCCTTTATTACCCAAAAATGCCATCCCTTCCTCCTTCTCGCTCTAAGATCTCAATACTGATACTTTTGCTGTGAGGCCTTTTCACTAAATAAGATCATAGCTTTCTAATCCTTAGAGATGTGTTCATACTCCTTCTTTAGGGCTATATGGGAGATAGTTTTGTTTACAAGGATGTGCGTAATTTACCATGATGTCAACATGTTTCTGTTCAGCTGACTGTTATTTTGGACAGGAAACTTAATATTACCAAACACAGCTTTTTCTAATTTTCAAGTTAAAATCCATCAGCCCTGTTAAATTGTGGAAAGGTCACTGCCAATCAAAGATCTGCAGGAACCCATTTATATGGGGCAGCAGATAAGAATGTGGGACTAAGATAACAGTGCAAAGACAGTGGCCTGACAAGGTTTATATTGAGTGGCGTTGCCAGTATTTTTCAGGCTATGTTGAACTGTTCAGCTCATAACTGTTGGTAATTCCAAGCAAGCCATTGATGGTGTTTGTTTGGTTAAAGAAAGAAAAAAACCACAACTTCTAAGGAAAATCTTAACTCAGATTTCTTCACCTGTCTTTCACATCCCACTATTCAGCTCAAAGACAAAGAACTCCTCAGAAAACACTGTATATTTCCTAGTCCAAGTTGCACACAACACAGTGGCTTAATATTTGATCCTTTAGGACAGTTTGCCTACTCTTTTGTTATTCACAATGCATGTGAAAAGAAGAAAGAAATACACAGATAACATTAATCTGTTAATATTAACTTCTCTTACAGAGCAGTAATTCAGGAATAACTTGGTTGATATGGGTCTCACCAATAAAGAATTTGTGTGAGATAAGAAAATGATTGATTTATCCAAATTGCCCTCCTTGCCATTAATAGGCTGTATAAGGTATGCAATACAAAATTCCACACAGACTCCTCATGATTATCTGTACAGAACTAGTGACATATTAGATCCTTTACCCATGTTAGGGTAAACATGATTAGGTAAGCGAGATTTGAGATGCATTTCTCTCTTTGAATAGATTTGATCCTAACGGTGAGAAATGTAAAAGACCTGTAAGGAGACTGTGTCACCAAATATGCTAGTTATTTTTCTGTGCTTTCTGCAAGAATAGTTCATTGCTTTGTAATGTAATTTAGCTTTCAACTTAAAACCAAACACAAAGATTGCATTCTCTTCAAAACCTGTGTAAATACTACCTTGTCCTTCTGCTGTGGCTCCCAGCTCAAAAGCATCTGCAAATATTTTATAAATATTTTTCCAGCACCCTTGGAGGCTAGCTAATTAAATTGCATGGCTTTGGAGACATATGTGGAAACTGGCTCTGGAGTTAAATACTGTGCCAAAGAAAAGGTTAGAAGTCTGTATCTTAGTTAAGAACAAAAGCCAAACCATGCAGGTACTAGGCATCCATTTTAAGTTATGTGACTGCTTCTCATCTTCTTTTGTTTAGAATTGTTTCCCTGACCATATACACGTGATAGTACAGTGAAACCCAATGAATATTTATTTTCCTCAAGGTGCATAACTTAGAAATATTGGTTCCTTTATGCCTACTTAAATGGTCATTTCTGGTATGGCCCCATGGTGAAATGATTTTGAAACTCACCATCTTGACTGCTCAGTGGATGCAGTCCATAATGGTGGTGGCTTTGGAGGAAAAAGCAGCTTTGCTCTTTTAGAATACAGGATCCCCAAACTGAGTTCCTGTGACTAGTTCAATTTATAACTGAGACAATTCTGATCGTACACCAGCTTTGCAAGTTTGCCATCTTACAGTAAGGTGCTTCACACAAAGGCATTAATTTGGTGCAGCAAACTCCCTTACCTGATAAGCACAAGGGAGTAGCAATAATAGTGTTGAACTCGTGGTTCCCTGCTCATGCTGTCTGGGGTGCCTGCCCTGGCACTGTGCTGGGGAGCTCCAGCCATGGTCCTGCACCACCAGGGACACTGAATGGAGGACATCACTGATTATCATGCTGCAGAGATGCTTGGATGACTTTTGGCTTGTGCTCATTCCCAGCTTCTAAGAGAGCAGCTTGCCACAGCTTTCACAGCTGGATCTGGCAGGACTTGTGCTAGTAGCAATGAAACCAGGACAGTGAGAAAAAAGTATTCTTTACCAGCTTTGCTCCACAAGGAGGGAAGCAGATTCATCCTGCTCAGAGATAGCAACCCAGCATTTTATGTGGCAACCAGAACTACTCTAAGCACAGAGGCTGTCAGATTGCAAATATTTAGATGAGGCATTACAAGAAATTTAATGTGAAAGAATCCTACTGGTATATGATTAACACAGTATTGATCACCATTCAAAATCTAGCATGAGCTCAGGCATCAGTTTGTCATTGTGTTAATAATTTTTATGTCTCAGCTCCAGTCACAGGGAAAAAAGGAGTTAAATAACTCAGTTTACAACTGCTAAAAATAAACTTGCAGACTTGCTGGATTCCTCTGCATTAATATGTAAACAACTGTCAGCTCCTCTGGAAAAGCTAGTTTTGCCCTGCTAGTGACTTCCCCAGGAGAATTTCTGTGTTTTTTTTTAAAGTTTTATGCTGAAGATTTGTTTCCATAATTGGGACTGTCCAGTTTTCTCTCAGAAAAATGAAAACTAAACTCTTTCCAATTAAAACAATTGCTACTAGAACTTCAGCACACAGACCATGTAGAGAAGGGTGTGAGCTGCTTCAGTGGGGAATGCAGCCAATCATTTTCAAATCTGAGTGCCTCAAGAGAGGCAGCTAAATACATATTTAGACACCTAGATTGGAAGTGTCTAGTCTGGCTTCACTGCCAGCACCCACAGATCCTATGGGTATCTTCCACTGTCTGTCAAATCCGGGATATTGAAAAGTAAATAGCTCTCTTTTAGGGGCCTAAATTAACATTTTTGGCATTAAAAAAAAAAAAAAAAAAAGAATCTCAGGCCAAAATTAGAAATGCTTTGATCAAAATGTTCTTTTTATGTTTTCACCTGCTTTTTAAAATTAGTGCATTAAAGCATGTGCTCATTGCTTTAGAGCACCACATGGCACTACATGAGATGGATTGATGCAGAAATAGAAGTCCTGGGGTAAGAAAACCAATAAAATATAATTCATATACTATAAATTGTTGATATACTGCATTTAGTTTAGGATTGGGGATTTTTCCATGGAAGTACTTGGACTATTTAATCAAAGCATGCCAAAATCATTGTGTAATAATACATCAGTTAGCCAGTCAAAACATTAATCTGGCTATCATATACTTCCCCACTATTTAAAATGGTTTGGAGGATCCCTTTTCTGCATAGATTACAGAAATCACATCTGTCAGTCATGGATAACTTATCTTAAAGAATGCTCACACATTACATATATTTATTCAGATCTGGGAAGTAACGGGTTACAATGGTAACAATGGCAAATTGGTAAATGGGTTACCAGCTTAAATAAATGTATAAAAGAATACTCATAAAAAGCCAAAGGAGAAAAAATATTTCTTCTCATACTTAGAGGAGAGGAAAATAGCAACAGAACAGATGAAAGATTAGAATATCCCTCAATAAGCAATGTAGGCCATCCTCATATCAGTGTATCATCTCCCAAGATTACTGTCAGTTACATAAAAACCTTCCAAGGGTAGAGGCTCTCTGAGTCTCCAGGGAATATCTTCAAGTGCTTCACTACCATCAGAAATTTATTCCTGCTATTAATTAGTTTGCAGTCTGAAGCCTATTCCTTTTTGTCCTTGGAGAACATGTTCTTTAACCCTATGCAATAGCCTTTTAGGTACTTGAAAACTAATGTCTTCCTTCAGTGATCTCCTTTATATTTAAAAAAATATGATTTCAATCTTTTTCTGTAAATCATTTTCTCCTAACCTCTGATCTTTTTCTTCACTCTCACCTGAGGTTTTTGCAATCAGTGGACAAAAATCTGCCAAACTAGACAAAAACCAAATCAGAATAAAAATTATGCCCATTTTTACAACAAGGGGCTCCACATCTTAAGTAAAGATAGGTTGAAGGATTACTCTTTTTTTCTTTTGAATCTGCCATTAGTTAGTTTAATTTGATGTCTGCTCATTCAAGCATTAGAAAAGATGGTGAACAACGTTCAATAACTTTCTGTAAAAGCGCTCCTTTCTGCACAATGGCAAAGCAATTGCCTCTTTTCGATGAAGTCTAGTGCTGATCTACTTAATTACTCATCATGCTGAAACTGTTCTAAAAGAAGTTAGATCTTTCTCTGTATTTTTGTGTTGCTCCTTTGATCCCTTTTTAATAAGTCATCCTGCCCTTCCCATTACCACCTTAGACCTAGGTGGCTTTAAGTGTCAGTTTATACAGCCTGGCTAGTAGTTCAGCCATTTAACATTTGCATTCCTTTAGAACTTGGGCAGGTGCCACCCAGCCCTGGTGGTTTGAATATTCTGTCAATTCGTGCTATAATCTGTTCCACTAACACTTCAGTTTGTGACAGATTCTCTAACACCTCCTCCTAAGAGAAGATTTGCAGCATGGAAACTTCCCTAAGTTTGTACATGCCAAATCTTTTATGCCTTGCTTATCCATTGGCTCTCACGCTTCTCTGGCAAGGTTTCTGTTCATGATGTGTTTGAAAAAGAATTTATTATTACTTTTTATGTCTTTGCAAATTTTTGGTCTCAAAGTCTTGTTTGGCATATATTCACATTTAACCTGCCAGAGCTTGTGGCCTTGTCTGATACCCTCAGCTGGACAGAACATCAGCTTTATGAAGGCAGACTTTTTGTTCTTAAGAACTTCCCTTTACCTTCAACCAAGGTTGGGATGAATGGGTCTCTGAGTAACCTGGTCTTCTGGAAGGTGTCCCTGTCTGCTGCAGGGAGATTTGAACTAGGTCATCTTTAAGGTCTCTTCCAACCCAGGCCATTTTATGACTCTGTGATTTTATGATTCAGTTTAACTATGATAATTTTATTCTTTTAGGATAGGAGATGCATCTGATGAGAGCTTCTGATGCTTCTTCAGATAAACTCTATGTCACCAGCAAAAATGCCATGGCATGGGCCACCCCATCTAGCAAAAGCTAGAATAATGCTTTTGATTCAATCCCTAGAAGGTCCATCATCTCAAGTTTTGTTTCTTTCATATTTTTTGCTTTTCTTCCATCACTCTTTCTTCCCCTCTCCCCCCACCTGTGAAAAAAACCCTTTTGTAACATTTTTAAATAAAGCATTAGCAGATGGTTTCCACTTTGGTTTATATGAAGTCTTTTTTCCCTTCTAGTACAGACTTACTTTGTTTCTAAAGTTGTTTATGTTTTTTGGTTTTTGTTTTTTTGTTTTTTTTTTTTTTTTTGTTTGTTTTTGTTTTTTTTTCTTTGTTTTGCTTTAGTTTTTTGGTTGGGTTTCTTTTGGGTTTTTCTTTGGGTTTTTTGGTTGGTTGTTTTTTGTTTGTGTTTTGTTTGTTTGTTTACAGTTCCCAGTAGATCACCAGTTTCATTTTTCCAACCATGCATTGCAGCTTTATTTTCTGCCTAAATTTGGCCCTCAGCATGGCAGGAGAATGTCAGAGACTATGACTCTGAGCATCCTGGTTTGCATGATCCAACTTAAGAACACTAACTTTTACTCCAGAACCTCTCTCCTACTGCTGGTTTGAAAGTGCAAAGACTACTTTACATACAGTCTTACTCATCTGCTTGCCATATGAGGATATATGTGGTGAGATTACAGGAAAGTGCTTGCAGGGTCCTTCAATTCTTTTTATTTATGAACAGATTTGATTTAAAAAATTTGCTTCTGCCCAGAGGAATTAACTAAGAAATACATCTCTGCACTTTACTCATGAGAGTACATTTTATTAATGATTATTTTTGTACATTTGAGCAGGAATCGGGTTTTAAATTTAAGATGACTAAATTAAGAGATAGTAACAGAGTAGCACTCATATAGGCTGTTCATTATGGCAAATAGTCTACTGAAGTGAGAACTATCCTTACACCAGGGACTTAAATATGTTGCATATTGCTGTTGAGTTTCTAATGCCCTTAGTAAACACTTCCATTTAAATTATTTTGCACTGATTACATCTATGTTTATTCTTTTTCTTTTCTTCATTAGAAGCAAAGTCACTTAAAATTATTTTTGTGTTCTATTTGTCAACAGTGTTTGTTATGTGGGTGTAGTTTAAATTATTTTGGTTTTTTTTTTCTTTTATTTATTGTTTCTCTAATTCAAAAATTTTAATTCTTTTTCCTTCTGCTTAGTACTCACTAATTTAATTTATGAAAATTTATGAAAGTGAAACTTATGAAAACTAGTCAGCTTTGAAAACCAAGCTCTATGTAAAAAATCCCTAAATGTTTTTTGGATTTTTTTAATGGAAAATTATGAGATTGAGTATACTCTTCATACACATTGACAGTTCATATTGACACAAAAGGATATATTTTTTAATCTAAAACAATAGATTAATTGCAATGTATTAAGATAAAGTGATGTACTGGGGACAAGTATTTCAGAAGTCTCCAATGATTTTGCTTTACTATGCTGTCAGTGTTTATTCCAAGCAATCTTCCTCCTTCTGAGCTTCTATTCTGTATAAATTTAATGCTCTTTTAAATTTGCAGTGAGATTGTATTCTTAATGCTTCACAGTTTTCAGAAAAATAAAAACCCTATGAAAATGACTGTCTGTAGATAAGAAGAAAAGACATACAGAGAGTAACTGAACAACTACACATTTTGTCAAAATTCTCCCAGTAAGCCATGGAATAAACCCTCTTAGACACATATCACAAAATTGCAATTTTTAATATGCTTTGATTCAGCTAGTCACCAAAAAACTAATTTCCCAAAGATGAAGATCT
The DNA here is from genome assembly GCA_013399695.1 of Formicarius rufipectus. Lineage (NCBI taxonomy): Eukaryota > Metazoa > Chordata > Aves > Passeriformes > Formicariidae > Formicarius > Formicarius rufipectus. The sequence goes on along the minus strand of VXAU01003688.1, from coordinate 1,262,658 downwards.
GTTGAACTTTCATATTTGTATTGGAAATCCCCTTTGATGGTTTTGGTAATATGCAACTCTGTATTTACTCCAAAATAAACAGTTGAATTAACACCTTTCTTCTAGAGAGCAAAGAACAAAGGGAAGGGAAATAACACTTTGTTGTCTTGCTTCTAACTTCTCCAAGGACAGGGACAAAACTTTGATCCAGTGAAACTAGGCATAGTGTATGTCTCCTCAAACTCTCAGATCCTGGTAAACTTCAAAAGGCAGCATCATTTCACACAAGTCATGAAGCATCTCACCATTTCAGTGCTCTTTCTTCATGTCACAGCAGTGACAGAATCTTATACCAGAGCAAACTCCCAGTTCCTGTTGTTCATAAGAATTCATCAAAAAGAGGGATCAGTGGTGAAGAAAATATAGTAATTTTTTCTTCTTTAGAAGATAGTTCATATTGTTTGCTCACTACAGAAGGTTTTGCCAATACCCACTGAATGCCAATAAAACGTTCAGCATTGAATTGCACACATATATGTGTGTATTTTTTAAAAGAAGTGTCTTCCATGTAGACAAGGTGATGCTATGATTATCCCAAGAATGCAGCTCGACCTGCTCATACTTTTTGTCAATTCCTGTTCTGTGACCTCAAGCAGTTGGTTTTTTTTATGAGCATATGTTCCCTTAAAATGTTCATGAAAAAAGTATCACCAGATGCTCCATTATCTTGATAAGTTGCATATACTGAGTGCCTGCAAAAGTTGATTGTTTGATAGGGAAGAATCATCAAAGCTTTTTTCTGTTGAAGAAAAATGGTTTTGTGAACCAGTTTTTTGACTTGTTTCTTTAATGCAACTCCATAGAGAATCTTAAATTTATATAATTTGAAACAACATATCAAAATTAAATTCAAAACTCTAACATCTCAAGCCTTTGAAACTCAGAAAAAAAAAATCAAAACCAACCTTATCAGAAACCACTGAGACTAACAGAAAGCAGCCTAGGGAGCACAATAAATCTCCAGCTGTCTGGACATCTTTACAAAGAGGAAAAGGAAAGGTAGTTTGTCTCTGAAATGTATAGCCAGAACAGAGCTGCTAGATGTAAGACTATAGGTTAGAGGTTTTTGTAGGTTGCTTTGAACCACTTTATTATGCTACTGTAGCTGAATACTGTGCTATAATTTCTGCAGAGCAGGCTGCTTCTGCCAGTGTACTTGAGATTTTCCACCCAAACATGACAAAGATAATAGGAGCAAAGAAGGGCAATTATTCATGTNAAAAAAAAAAAAAAAAGGTGTAACACTGGAATTAATCAGGTCAGAAATTCATAATGAAAAGCATTTGCTGGACAAAGAATCTCACTTAGGACAATGTAGTATTAACTAGGAACAGATTGACCAGGCTGAAGTGAAAATGAACTCTAAAGAAGAATAAAAAAAATCTGAAACCATAAGTCTACTCAAATTCTCAGTGGTGCTACAGTTTTCCCCTCAGTTCTTGGAATGCCACTGATTTTGGCATTAAAAAAGAATAAAGTGAAATGGCTTCCCCCTAAAAAAGTTATTGTGTGAAGCTGGTCAGTCATCAATGCAGAAACTGATGCATTTGCTTTGTGTCATTTCAAACACTATCAGTCTGATAAGATGTGTCTACTGTGCTTTTTGGGGTTTGCTTAAGTTGCATACCATAGTTGCCAACAGGCAAGGATATTTAGTTCAAAAGGCTGCAGAATGCAGTTGACACAGAAAATTTTCCTTGGTTGTCAAACCAAGTTGTAGAATATAGGACCACTGAAAGAGCCCTGGCTTCATGTCACAGTCTATCACACTCCCTCCCTGGGAAGGTTCTGAACATGTGAAATTACAATGAAATTTAATTGTAACTAGACAGAGAAGAATTGCATACCTACTTCAGAATGCCCTTTGATTGCCTTAAATAACCTATTAATTTGTACTTGATTGTCTTCTATTGATTCCCAAATGTGAAGATTGGGTAACAGATTGCATTGCCATATGAAACTGAAAATGCAAATAATCTGAATTTTTTAACACTTTTGTATGAAAGTTCCACAAAATGAGAGTGTGATTTACGTTTGTACTGAAACGAATTGGGTTCCTACTCTGGGAAAAGTAAAAAATAATTCCTCTAAAATTCCTCCTGCAAAATGTAAATAAATGTTAAACTACTTTGATAGCATAATTAGGTGATATTTTAATCTATTCTACATAAACACTCCTTTGTATTTGTATTTAGGTATAAGGTATATCCTTTTTTGCCTCATGAAGTTGCAGCTCAAATATTAACAGATTTTCAGGTACCTAATTTGAGTAAGACAATGACTGCAGTTAGTGAAGCTAATCATGTCTACTAAATAATCAGACAGAAAAATATCAATACGCAAATCAAATCCCATAAAATTTCACAATTATTTTAGGACATAATTTAGACACGTTTAAAACACAATTCCCTATCATATTCAATTTCAGTAGAAGCTTGTGGAATAATTTTCTTTTCAAATGCACAATGGTGTTTGTTATGTGTTCAGAAAACATGCAAGTATAGGTTAGCAGTAAGTTTTTATCTATTTGAAATTAATTCTGTGAAGGAAAATCAGAAATTTTTTAAAAAAGAAAAGCATAGAGTACTTATTTTTATCTTAACCATCAACTAGTTTGTATCATTGTGGCCATCTGTATGTGTTCAAGATTTTGGCACATGTGCTGGTAATATTTTTGCTGAATGCATAATGAAAACATGTATCATCTGCAAGCCACAATCTTTCTGGATACATGCCAAAAGAATGCTGCCCATGGAAAACAGCGGGAAAATCCTGGCTGTCTTTTCCCCTGAGGACAAGAAAACCTTTTTTTTTTTAATTTCAGAGACAATTAATTGGGGTGACTGTCCCATAAGGATACCAAACAACAATGCGGTATGGCAATTCAAACAGACACAGTGGGTTCAACCATGATTGTTGGGAAATCAACAGCAACCCTCACTGGAAATTTGACCTGCTGAACAGTTACCAGCATCCTCCAGACAAACTGATGAACAAGGCAAGTGTAAGGCAATTGTTCACCCTTAATATAGCAAATGTCAAAGCCTTATACATAGTTAAAAGATGGGCTTGTTTTGAGAGCAGATGTTCTTTTCTGAGAAGCTGAAAAGCAAGTTACTTCTTGCTTTATGACTTTGACTTTGAATAACCTCTTTCCCTTAAACTTGCACCTAGAAAGTCAGTATGTATTTAACCTTTCTATTAACACCACATGTAGGAGTGTATACTTACTTGACATAAAAAAATTCTCCTCCTCTACTACCCACACAAAAAGAGTTACTGATGATCATTTTAATTTTTAGATACTGTTTGGAAAAGTAGGGAGGAAAAAAGTTTCATAATGGATTAACCTTCACATCTTGCCTGAAGTAGGAGTCCTGTAGAAATGAATAATTGGCAGTTCCTGGTTCTTTCAAATTCACCAACCTCCCCTCACATTTAAAAAATACTGCTTATTTGATTAAACTAATTAATTTCTTCCAACAAAGTCCATCTGCTACTAGGGTAGGAAAGTAAATTCAAAGAACAGCTACATTTTTTTGCATCTGTAAGGTAGGAAGACTAATGTGTCTAAAATAGGATAATGTTCTGAGAACAGTACAAACCCAAAGAACTAAAATGACAGGGAAATAGACCTCAGAGAACACAAGCAATAAGTGGGACATTTATACATTTCACTTTACACTAGTCCTGTTTCAGTGGGAAGTTGGTTTTGAATAAAAATATAAAGACTCATACAGGAGCTGATTTTTCAGTTAGTTCCATCGAGAAAAAATTAACTCGTGCTTGATGATGTCCGTACTACTGAGTACATGCAAGCAAAAGTCCTTTGCTTTTACCAGAGGCAAGAATTAGGAGGGTCCTACTTTTCATTGAGTTTGACAATGCTGAGATTTTTCTGGATTTCAAAATAAGCAAGAATTGGTTTGCCTTTCCAGTCACTCCAGAAAGGAAATAAGCTAACTTCCTCTTGCTGCTCTAAAAACACCCAGGAGATATATCTATATTTTAAAGCATGTATGCAAAGTTGAGCACAATTTGAACTGGTCCTTTGACACATTAATAAATTCCATTGAACCAACATAGTTCATTTGCCCTGTCACTCCAATTCACTGAAAAAAGCCAGATCTTTGCAGCTGCTACTTTTCTAGACAGCCTTCAGAGGTACATATCCAATAATATGTCCTGGAAAGATTTAAATGTTCTGAAGTGTTGCAAAGGAATAAATCACACAGTAATAAATATATTGTACCGGATTTGATCTGAAGGTCTGTGAATATACAGTTATTTAGGGGAATGGGGAATAGGGAATCCTGAAAACACTTTCTATTATTACTTTTCTTACCTACATTTTTAAAATTAGTACACAGACTGTGAACAGAATTTTCCTTTTTATCTTTTTGGGCTTTTGCACCTATCTTGGGTTATCATATGATCACCAAAGGAAAAAAAAATTATCTCTTTTGCCATCATCTGCAAAGGAGGAATGTATAAATAGGCTTACAGCAATAATTTTGAAAAAAAGGCTCAAATATTTTATAGCTGATTCTAACAAATAGTACCTGATACTTGTGTTAGTTATTCCACTTCCAAACTACATGCTGCCAAATGACAAGAAAGAAATCAGATCATCTATCAGTGAGTCTGTCTACTCCTTTCACCTAGCCAACTGGGGTAACAAAGTCATAGTACTTAGATTGATATTCAGCTGGCTTTTAGTCTGCATTTAAAGAGCCAAAATACAAGAGAAAGAAGTTTTTGACATTGCTTCTTGTTCTCTGGAATTATGTAGGAGAGTTCAAATTCTCTCATCTGTAAAAACACAGTTTGGTAGCATCTGTGCTTGGGATAGACACATGACAATCTTTCCTCTCAGACACATTACGTGATTACTAGTTTGCCTAATTCAAACTGGGTGAGAGGTATTATGAAAATAGAATGAGAACTAATGAAGATAGTTTTGTCAGAAAATTGCTTCCTGCCCTTAAAACCCACTAGTTACTACTCTCTGAACCAGCAAGTAAAGATGGCACAGTTGGTTTCTCTGCTGATGTGTGTCAGGATAAACACAAAAAAGGAATAGAAGAGGAATTATTGGGTTACAAATGGAATTGAAACTTCAGAGCTAAATTCATTCCAATTAGTAGAACTGGGAAGTGAGCAGCAAAAATATTAGAGTTGTGTAAATTTTATTTGAAAACACAGAGCCTTTTATTTTTAACATATTTACCAGCAAAATAGAAGGCACTATATTTTGTGTAAAGAAACAGAGTAAGACCATCACAGTTTAAAAAAGAGATTACTAAAAGGGTGGAAAAGTGCATATCTCTCATTTTTCAGCCCTTCTAATACCAATACATGCTAAACTAATATTGTTCCTATTGCTTTAATGGGAAACTTCTGCCAGACAAAGCATGCTCGTTGTTGACTCTGTAACAAGCAACTTAGAAACAGCACAAACCAGAAGGGAGAACTGGATGGCAAAACCAGTGATTTAAATAAATAAGAGTTTTGACAAAAGCAAACTTTTAAGGCTCGGCAAGAGATAGGTCAAATATCACATAAAATAAGAAATAGTCATACTGTTTAAATAATACATCTGATGAGTCAGTTAGAAATTAAATTTAGAGATTGATTGCTAAAAAACCACCTGGAGTAAAAGATTAGAAGCAATTTCCATTTGGTCAGCGATTAGGGAATAACCCCTCATACTATAGTAGTAATTATGGTTTCTATCATATGTACTAAAGAGAGATTAGAACAAGTGATAGTAAAGTCTCTAGCCAGTTCCACTGGTGTAAAATAGGCAAGAGCAGAAGCAGATCCTCCACACAATATTCTGGACCAGTTTATCTTTTCTGGAGGTGTGCAATGTCAGGATGACCTATTGATTGTTACAGATTGTCAAGCCTAAGTAATGGCTCAACTTTTTTGATTAAATATTAGCTAGTGGAAGGTCTAGAGATTCCTATCAGGCAATGCAATCAGTTTAATAAATGCTATGGAGAATGAAGGCCTTACCCAGCAGTCTTAATGGCTGTGTTGCAGAGAAAAGGGATGGAAGTATATAAAAGAATAAGTAGGAAAGAAAATCTGGTTTGACTGATTTTAGTAGATATTCTCAAACTGCAAAGCCACACCCTGAAGGACACAGTCTATATTAAAACTGGAATAAGAATTACATCCATAAAAAATGAGTATGTCTGGAAAATTTGTTCAGGTAGAGTTGAACTGGTGAAAATGCCACTCCTGATCAGATAAATAGCAGAATTTGACTGCTACATAAAGCTTTTTAGTTGCAGAGACAGACAAAGCAAAGAAGGCCTCTTTGTAGTATCTTAAGTAGTGTAACTGTCAACTCCCCATGTATTGGAACAAATGACAGTGCTATGGGAGCCTAATAAGTGGCTTGGTATTAAAAATATGTTCAGGTGTGTGGACCATCAGGTCCTTTTTTTCCCATTCAGACAGGTGGATAATACTTTCCAGTATAAAAGAAAGGTATGTTAGATAACAATCTATAACTAGAATTGGGAACAGAAAGAGAAAAGTTAACAATTTGTTAAAGACAAATCGACAAGAAAGATACCTACCTCTTTGAGAGGAAGAGTGATCAAGATTGACTTGTAAAGTAAAATGACAAACATAAACCAAAGGGGAGAGAGGAAATAAGAGAAGTAAAATCACTTCATGAAAATATCTAATGGAAGAGAATTATCACAAACAACCACAAAAAAATCCTATTATTGTTTCAAATGGGTATGTCCTGTACAGAACCCCATAGCCCAAACTCCACTGAAGGGGTTAAGATGATACTTTTTGTTCAGGAGGAACTGATATAAAAACAACTGTAACAATCATACAGAAATCCCAGACTAGAACACATGATGTTTTCATAAAACTTCAGAAATCAAAATTCAACATTACTTCTTAAATAAGAGTCCTATCACTTATGCTGTAGAGATATGTTGCCTCTTTTCTTCTGCACTGGTGAGAATTAAACTCTGAACCAAGACATCCTAATTATTGGTGCAGTTTTCTCACAGATATATTTTTCAACTCCATAAGCAGAGAATGCAAAGACCACCAAGACTTTCACATTCTTTCTGTTAAAAAATTATGAAGAGTAATCTCTACTTTGAAAGTGGGAGAGACCTACTGTGAGAGGAATATGAGCTGTGGATCTCATGCGGACCTTCCAACCTTGAACTTTAGGAGCTGAGATTCTAAAGCTGTGCCTTTCAGGCACAGCCTAGTGTTCAGCATTTTTTGTTACCTAGCTGTTGGCCATTGTGTATTAACCTGCAGTGACAAAGGAAACAATCACAAGTTTCAGTAAGCAAAATTTGGGGTAGTTGAAAGAAAAAAAATTCTCTTACAGTGAAAGTGGGTAAACTCTGAAACCTGTTGTCCGCAGAAGTTGAGGGTTCTCCATCCCTAGAAATCTTCTTTCAGCTAGTTGAAATTTGGCCCACTGATTCTACTAAATTGTCTCAGATGGTATATAATGAATGTTAGTTCCAAATCCACAGTAATCTCTTTGCTTACATGAATCGTCAGGAGGCAAAGAATTAAGCTTCTCTGCAGGTGATTGTGAGTAGTTAATACAAATTTACCGAGAGTTATTATGCTTTACATACCTGTTTGCCTTCTACAGTAAAATGACTAGATGTGTGGGTGATCAAACAGCTGTCTATGATGCCTATCTTGGCTTCAACAAGGCCATTTTGACACCATCTTCTGTGATATCCAAGCTGGAAACCTCATTTTCTGGGTGAATGCCTGATTAGATGTGTAAAAAACTGAGTCATGAGGGTAGAAGTTAATGGTCTCTTCTGGAAATTCAGCTGCAAATGGATTTCCTCAAAGGTTATCCTGTAAACACTCCAGCTTTTGATCTTCACCAAAACTTTGGATGACACAAGACCAATGAAGCACATCCTAAAGAGCCAGGCAACCATTCAGAGGGACCTAAATTGACTAAAAAAATGGGCAGACACAACTCATGGAAGGCAAAAATGCAAGATCTTGTTCCCGGAATGAACCAACCCTGTATCATTAAAGGCTGGACACTGCCCAGCTGAGTTGCAGAAATGTGGCTTTACAGAAAAGAACCAGGAAATTCAGATCAACAGTGCTCCCTGACAGCAGGAAAATCTAACAGCCAGTTGGATTTATTAAGCAGAACATAGCCAGCTGGTCAAGGAAGGTGACAATTCCCCTTTAGTCTGTATTTGTTAGATCACACCTGGAATACTATTGTTCCAGGAATGCAATGTTCCAAACTGAACTTGTAACTCCTACTGTACAAAAAATACAGTGATAAACTTCAACTAGCTAAGTGGCATGTCACCAAGATCATCAGGGTCTGAGACACAGGGTATGAGGGAAGACCAAGGGAACTGGGTATGTTCATCTTGGAAAAGGAAGGCTCTTTTGGTGCTAACAACTTTGCAGTACCTATGACAGAACTACTGAAAAGATGGAACCAAGCTCATTACAGTGATGAATAATGAGAGAAAAAGAAAAAATGGTCAGAAACAAGGAGAGAAGATTCTGACCAAACACAAGGAAAGTACTTTTCCCAGAAGGATCCTCAGGAACTGGAGTAGGTTTCTTGCTCAGTAAGGTGGTGGCATCTCCATCCTCCGAGACCTTAAAACCAAACTGGACAGAGCTCTGAGCAGGTGGGGCTGAATTCAGAGCTGACCTGCTTTTAAGCAAGGGGTTGAATACTTGAGCAAGGGGCCTAGTGATTCTACAGCCTAACAGTTAAAGCAGCGTGCTTTTCTGATTGAACAAAAGACTTCAGCATAGTAACCCCCAGTTTAAATAGATGAGAACTCAAAATCTGAATATGTATCAAACTGATACTTATCTTCCCTAAGAGCTCAAGAATGTCACTCATTTAACAGAGATGTGCTGTGTCAGACTTCTCAGTGTCACTCATCCACTGTACTTTCTGCAGCTTCTTTGTAAACACAAAGTCCAGCATGTTCCCACTGCTGCAAGGTACACAGAAACCTGGAGAGGGTTTTTTTCATGTTATCCTCCTGTAAAAGTTTGGCTTTGAAGAGAAAGCTATCAGAAATTTACTTTATCCCTGACTGTATAAAGATGCAAATTAAGGGCACATGCAGAGGAGGAAGCTGCATTATATAAATGAGCATGTATTTTTATTGTTCACTGCTGTCTTTGTCTTCTAAAAAAATCCGTTCCCTGTCCTAAATGTTCAGCATTTTCATCTGAAATAATGAATCTGTAAGTGGAGGAAATGTGTTTTGTCTGCAGTTTCTGAATTTTGTTTTAATAGCAAAAATTGATACGTGTAATTCATTTATGTAGATATTCCCATGGAGTAACTGTTGAACTCCTTGACAATTTAGAGCTGCTATACTTGTGTAACTGCAAAGTATCCTGATGCCTGATGGCTTTTGGCAGAAATCTAGCAAGCAGACACAACTCAATTACAAGAGTTCTAATGCAAAATTGAATTATTTTATTCATAACATTGGTATTCTATTTGTTTATTAAATGGTCCTGCTTTCCTTCTGTGTTGATTAAATAGAAGTCAAACTGTTAAAAGAATAATCTGATTATATTATGATGAGTTCTCTGCAGATACAAATTGACACAGTATCAGCTTCTCTCTAGTAGTTTCAGTAGAGCAGCACAAATTTAACAGTCATGCTAGTCTAGGCAACTTGTAGCAATTGAGCACAAACTTGAGCAACTAATCAGCCCGTTGAAGAACTCAAGTGTCTCTTGTCTACTGCCTTCGTTTTGTTTTGATGCCTTTTTTTTTTTTGTTTTGGTTTTATTTCTACTTTATTTCTTTTTTTTTTCTTTCTTTTTTTTTTTTTTTTTCCTGTAGGAGGAATTCTAAGAAAAGGCATGTATATAAACAACTTATTGTCTGCAAAAATATTTTCAAAATGAATATAAGAAAAGGACACCATCACAAATAAAAAATATTAGTTTTTTCTACCAATATCTTTATGGCTTCAGAACTGATTGATGGATGCTGTCACATTCAAAGATGATAGTGGCATTTGTGTATTTAATAAAAGCATATATTCATTTGGTCCTTTGAGAGTCTCATTTTGTCCATATGTACTGTGGGTACTCCACTAGAAACTATACCTCCCTGCAGGTTCAGATGAATCCAGACTGTTATTTCAGGCAAGAAAATTCTCCCTGGAAATTTCTAACCAGTCAGGGGAATTTATGAAAGCTCATAGTGGACAAACAATAGCTCTAGCTTCTGACAAACTTCTTTGCCTCTCTCCTCTGCTACATCTTAAGTGTCTGAAATCAGGAGATTGAATATTCTGCCACTGACTGCTACTGTAGAATCTGAAATGGTCTCAAACACTGGAGCGCAGAGAGTGGTGCTGCCTTTCACAAAAGCAACTAAATGCTGCTCTGTGAGCTCCTGCAAGCTCTGTGTGGACCAAACTGGTTGAGCCTGGTGAATTAGGGCCCTTAACGCCCTCAAGAGTAATCATGGCAAGGCAAGACCTTGTTCCCATGGAGGACTAAATACACAATCTGAAAGTTTCCAAGGAACGCTTCCAAACTCTAGCTCATATTTATGTTGTGTAAAGCTGTTGGCAATTGACAGTGACTACAGAAGCTAAGCATCTCTAAAAAGCAGATGAGTGTAAACATTCTGTAGTGCTGTTAGCATTTCTTTTGTGCTTTGTGAATTTCTGGTAAAATTAATAAGACAGTAATTAAGGTAACCTCAGACAATACAGACATTTTCAACAAGAGCAGACAATAATATCTACTTTACATTCAAGTGTGGTTTCTATGCTAGAAAGCTTGCAAAACTTCTCAAATTTTCTTGCTTGGTAAGTTTGAAACCAAGCAAGACCTTTTAAAAAGGAATCTGGTTTCAGCAATTTTTGAAGCTATATCTAATGCAACTTTCCACACTTTTTGTTGTGCAATTGTACTATTGCATATGATGGGAAATTGCGGACTAACCCTTTAAAGCAAGAAAGCAAGCAAGATGTTTCATGGTTCATGCATAGTACTCTGGTACTGAGCAGAATTATCTGAGTTCTTAGCACAAGGCACCTGCTCAGTAGTTGGAGTCAAACTCCTAAGTCCTCAAGACAGGCAGAAAAAGGGAACTAGAGAAAAGAAATTAAACAGTTTAAGGTCCCAGAATGGACACTGAACATACACAGAAAGTGGGGGAAATTGAAGATTTTCTGTTCACAGTGGATTTCTACAGTGGATACAGAAGAAAGGAAGGCAAAAGGTAGTGCAATTCCTAAGACTGAATGGTTCTAAACTTATGTGCTTGTCTTCCATAGTTCATTATCTTCATGGATTATTGCAGATGTTTTCTCCTGCCATTCATACAGAAGTGAAATATGTAGGCTGCATGTTTTGAAGCAGAGGAGGCAGAGGAAGGTGAGTCCACAGAGGACCTAACATCAAAGAGCCGACTTTGCAAATTTGCATTTCCCTGATGGGTGGTTGGTGCAGAGCACAACATGCTTCAAAACCAGTCTCCTTGGAAATTGGCTAATCCATGGGTTAGACTGGGGAGGTCAAGTCTGTGATGTGTCCCAGAGGCCTGCACCATTATGTCAACAGCTGGCTGTGTCTCATGCTTCCAGTCTGCACACCTCTTTGTCACAAAAAAGAGGGCATACAGACTGGGGAAGGAAAGGATGGTTCCCCATGCCAGAAATCACCTTTGATACAGCTTTGAAACACATAGGAATTGTACACCAGGAGAAAAAAAAAAAAAAAAAAAAAAAAAAGAGGGAAAAAAAAGTCCTCACAGGTCTTGTAATTTTGGTATAACTGTAGAAGACTTCAAATTCCTCTTTGAAAGACAGTCATGTTTATCAAACCAAAGTAAACGTCCCTGTTCAGATTGAAGATCATGGGTAGCCTCCAAGGAGATGAAAGGGATCAGGATATACAAAAACAGAGATCCAAGGAAGAAAATGATGTGGAGTACAACTACTGTTAAACAAATGGAATATTCTAAGTGCCAAGAAAATATGTCAAGAAAATAACACTTTCTTCATATTTCTGTTGGGAGATATTAGAGATTTTGTCAAAAGTTGTCAAAAGCTGTTTTAATTGAAGTTGAGAGGCAATACCTGAATGGAAGACTACCTAGGATACTACTGAACATTCAAGGTCTCTGATACAACAAAAAAAGATAATGATTGGTAATAGCTGATAAAATCACAAATTGTACAAAATCTAAATGCAATTTACATTGAGCCTTTGAATTTTAATTGTTCATAGTGGCCTAAACTTGTTACATTGGTTCTTAAGAAGAAAACGTTTCCATCCTGAGCAGAGACAGAAATGAGAGTTAAGAAATTTTTTTTTTTTCTTGAAAGGCAAGCAAGATTAAGCACAGCTTGTATAATATGGAAAAGAGACAAACAGAAAGCTACAAAATCAAGGGATTTGTAGATGAGCACAGAACTGATAAAACATACATCTATAGAAGAGAAATAAGAAAGAAAGGCAGGCAAACTAAACTGGGGAGGAAAGTCACATACTATTAAACCAACTGCCTTTTGATGAATCAAAAAAATTCTGTTCAGTGAGAAGAGGAAACTCTGGGAGAGTGGTAGTGACAGGGAAAGCAATGAGTCTGTCACAGGCAACTATTAACTTCGAAACCTTTGCACAAGTAATGAACATGAAAATAAGCAGAAATAAAGTTTATCTGTTTAGGGATTTCCAAAATGCTCTGAATTATGAAAGCATAGTAGACTTGAATGTAAGCATTAAGGCATCATTTAACATGTTTATATTTTGTTCAGCTGATACATAGTTGCATTTGAATTTGCTTCTATTTTGATCCACTGTGAACATCAGCTTGATTCTAAGGTCATTCCAAAGCTGGATCTACCAATAATCTAAAATAAAATCGTCTTGCAGTAGTAAGGGGGAAGAACTACCTTTGAATTGCATTTGTTAGGTTGGCCTGCAATATAATTTCCAGCACTGACTCCCAAATCTTCTCTGCACATAACAGTAAAAGATCAGACTAATGAACATGCTGGCTCCAAGAAATGTTTGTTTGCTGTTGATTCATATTTTTGTTGATCACTGTTGTACTCAGTAGATTGTACCTGATTTTTTTTATGTTTTTCTCATTCAAAGCTAAGGCTGACATGCTTAAGGAATTTAAACAGAAAAATGACTTATCATAATAGTGATTAAGACTCTATTGGTATTGTATTCTCTGCTACTACTAACAAGAATCTTGAAGCACTTAGTAAATGAGCAGTTCCAAGAACTGAACATCTGAATAGCCCAGATATCAGTGGAAGTGGAGTCTGAAATTATGGCGAAGCAGCAGTAATCCTTCATGGCCCAAATGGAAACACAGTTATTCTGTTGTCAAATATTTGAAATACAATGGCTCTCTAATTTGCTTGGAACAAACATCGTTGGCTTAGGTGACATAATTCTCTTCTTCTCAGCCTGCACACAGATCAGATCTATCCTGCCATCAGGGATTTTTAGAGACTTTGAACAATGAATGATATTGACATATTCCTAAATATTCTTCTCAGATACTTGCTAAATTATTTATGTCTGTCAACCCTATGATTATTTGAAAGAAGGATACTGACATAATATAATTAAGCTCAAAATCAGACTGTTTGACATCTATGGCAACCAAATACAATTAATAAAAAAACAAATAAGGAGAAACATAGTGGGTTTTAGAGTGTGGTCCGGACCACAGCCTGAACAAGAAGACAGAACAGTTTAGGATTTAAAAGAAAATTAACATTTGCTGAATAGTTCACATTGCTCTAAAGGCAGTTAATTGTCATCAACTTCTCTAGCAATTAGAGAAAGTTCTAATTAGGTTCTTTGGAAATAATTTTAGAATATATTTAGAGTGGTAATAATGGAAGAATCAATTTTTCCATTGGTGAAATAATACTTGCCTCACAGGACAATCCACAGTAATGATCTCCTCTTACTCTCAATTACATGTTTATATAGAGCAGTGAAGAGAATTACTTTTACAATGAACCTTCATTTTCATACAAACACTTGACTGCAGACTTGTATACAGAGGAGCTGCAGTGATCTAATGAAAGATGTAACACTAAAGCAGTTTATTTTAACTGGTGCAAGTTTGTCTGTAAACATTTGATGGTTTTGTTACAAAATGAAAACAAACTTCTCTTGCATCCCAGACAGAAACAGCATCACACCAAGTACTAGCTGACTGTGTACAAACACAAAAGACCCAACTGCAAACAGACTGGTTTCTGTCAGCTCACAAAACACAGAACATGCTGGGATCCACCATTAGTCTCACAAACTATTTAAAAGTTGAACTTTTAATTTTGATGTTTAAATACTCTAATTTATTTTAGTGTTAGATTGCAGCTTTCTTAAGGACCTAGTCTCTCTTGGGTCCTGGAGTCAAATTAAGCCCCAAGGCTCTGCTGTACAGCACATGGGGCATGAGATATCCCAGAAGGATGTTTTTATTTACAGTCACCTTCAGAACTTCCTGCTGGCTAGAATGAGAGTTCAAGGTTTCACTCCACCCCATCTCAGGCACTCGGAGCCACAGCTTGGTTCACTTGGACATGCATTACAGAGCTCTTCCCAACATGTTATCCTCTGAAAGGCAACATTAAAGCCTCAGCAGACCCTCCCATACCACAGAAGAGAGAATCTTCCTGTAATGTGCCAGAAGAACTCTCCAGTTGATGATGCAAATTCTTCACAGATTAGAGCCTACTTTCCTTTCTAAAGACCAGCCTGTAGTCGTTAGATACATTATTTATAAGTTATAAATTTTAGAAAGTGGTAACTGGTAGGAAAGATAACAGCCTTTTCCAGCTTCAGGCACTTAGTGGGCAGGAAGTGCCAAAAAATATTGAGTGTAGCAGAATGGAGGCCTCCCCAGCCTCCTCTTTTTCACAGCCCTTCAAAACTTCTTTTGAAAAAAAATCAAGATCTACAGGTCGATCAAATGTTCTTTGTAAACAAGTACTTTCTTACATATTTTAAAAGTTATTTGGGTCCAACACATGTAAAGAGATGCTTTGCTCTTTTGTTAATCTTGTAGAAGTTCTGAGTAAACCCAAGTGTTCTACCAAACACCAGATGCAGAGTTCACAAGGTGCACAGGGTGAAAGGAGACTGGGTTTATTCTAGTACTCCTTTCCCTTACTTCACCCTCCTTCATGTCTGTTTCCACATGAAAAGCCAGCAAGACATGACAGATGCACAAGACTGAATCTCCAAATAACGTCACCAATTTCTGGAAAGGTCTGGTGTTACAATAATTTTTGAACACTGTGTGTAAAGTTTTAGATACAAAAATATATGATATTATTTAATTGCTAGTACTAGCTTACCTAAAATATCTATTCCTCTTTTCTTCCTGAATGTTTGAATTTGTTATTCATTTGTGTGGAAAGCTTGGAGTCAGGAATATGTATGTTCTGGCAACTATGTTATCAATACATACCAGTTGCTATATAGTTCAATCAAACTAAGAAATAGTCCCTCTTCCTATTCTTTTGTTCCAATGTACACTGGCTCAATTTTACCTCATTTGTGTATAAATAGTTACTCTCTTACACAGGGTATCAGTCAATTCATACATAAAGTATATAACTTCCTAGAGTATTTAAGTATTCCCTCAGGAATAAATCTGAATAGAATTAAAAACAACACACAATCAATTTACTACTCACTCAAGCTATCTAGGTTCCTATATGCGTTATATGAGTAATGTTACTTTTTCCTGTTTTACCCATTTCCGTGATTAACTGTCATGCACAAGAACATTCTCAATAGTGATTACTGTAACTGTTGTAAGAATTGTCAAGGTTGAGAACGTTTACTGGCTAAGAGTTATGAGGACCTATCAAGAAACTCAGCAAAATTTATGAGAGCAAAGTCTATCTCCTACTACCTGCTGTCATGTAATCCAAAATCCAAAATGGCAAGAATAAGAAACAAGAGTTCATATTGAGCATACTCAGTTAAAATAATACTTTTATAAATGCATATAGTATGTTTCTTAACATTGTACAAGCTGTACATTGTTTAGTCCGTGTACAAACTTACTACTTTCATCAGACTGGATATATTATGGTATAAGTGAGCTATTACTAATTGTTGAGGAGGAAGAGGTAGAGCTTGAGAAGGAAGGAGGGATGGGGGAAAAGTGTTTTTAATATGTGTCTTACTTCTCATTTTCCTGCTCTGAATTTGATAAAGTAAATTAATTTCCCCAAATTGAACCTGTTTTGCCCATGTCAATAATTGAGTAAACTCTCTCTGTTCTAATCTTAACTCATAAACCTTTTGTTAAATTTTTCTCTCCCCTGTCCAATTGTGGAGAGTGATGGAGTGGCTTTGGTGAGTGCCTGGCATTCAGCCAGGGTCAACCCACCACACCTCTACCTTTTGCTTTCTTCCTGAATATTAGTTCATTGCTAGTATTGATGATTAAGTGCTGTCTGTTTCTCTTACTTTCAGCTTCACATTTAGAGTCAGAGCTTTGCAACTCTCCAATAAGAAATCAGAAGCCAAAAAATCGGTGCTTTATCCAGATAACATTCAGCCTTTTCATCAGCTGCTCTAGCAAGAATTTCTTTTGCCAGCCTGTACTTTACAGCTTTCCCTTGGATTTCTGCATTTATCCTGAGCAGTAACAAAAGTATCTGTGAAACATGGGAACACAGTCCATGAGCATTTATGAGTTTAACTGACTAAAAAAAAGTCAGGCGATAGCTCCTTTACACAGTGCTCTGCCCAAATTTCCAAGCTAGCTTGGAAATATCAAGAATCAAGGCTTTCACATTTAACTCTACTTTTCACAGACTTTGAATACCATCCATCCTGTCAAAGACAGCAACTTGTATTTTTTCACTGCATTTCATTATACTGAATATATAACTTGATAAAATGCCAATATTCTGCTCAAGTTTGGCTGCAATACGGTGCAATTACTCTTGTAACGGATGTACAGACTGAACTCCATTTTAGTACAAAGATGTGCACATACTGTGCACATGAGGGGACAGTCCAATATGTTGAAGCAAATCTGAAAGAACTCATTCAATACTGAGTATCAACGTTCCTGTCCCAGACCCTTTAGAATTTTTCCATGAGATGGAACAACTGTTCATAGAGTATCTTGTGAGAATCTTACTCTCTCATGCTGGTCATGCACATACTTTTTACTAGTGACTGATACAATAGCTGTCTATTTTTACTTATGTGTAAGGATACTTTCCTGCCTTCTTTTAGCTGTAAAACTCTCACACACAATGCAGCTATAAAGTGTAAGTTTGCTATTGATGATCGTATTAGAATATGTATCCCCCAAGGATGATAAAACAATGGCATTTTTTGAAACCCAGTCAACCCATTCTCCAATATTGATTTTTTTTTTTTTACAGAAAACTAATAACTTAGTCGGAATGGCAAGATTATAAGTAAGGACAGAAAGAAATTAATGGAGTGAGACAAAATCTGAAGACTTTCTTAAAACGGCAGGTGTATCTGACTATGCAGGTAGCCTGGGATAAATTAGTAGATTCTGAGTGAAATTCAGCGACATAGGTCTTAAGCACATTGCTTTTAATCCTAATAAACATTTCTTCCACAAACCTAAATTTCTTGTTATGTGGAATGATAAAACCCTGGATGTGTTATTTGGCAGTGGATATGAAAGACCATTATATATACACTGGAGCTGGAGTTATTGTTCCATGTGTGCCTCAGTTTCCTTATGAGCCCGAGCACAACAGTTTTTGGATGGCTGCATTACCAGGGAGCTTGGCATATGATAGGTGTGTGAACAAGCTCATGAAACAGCAGAGATATGCAAGCACCCAACTAATGTGCTGAGATTAAAAACACGTTTTTGAAACTGATGGAGTTTTAATTAAAACACACATGCAAATCTGGTGTTAGAATTAGTGATAGGGTGGGGGAGAATGTCCAGTGAAGCGAATCTTAAATTGGTGCACTTATTTTGCAAAACAAAAGCTGAGTGCTCTTTACAGACATACTGTCTGATGTGTCCTATTAAAACTAAAAAAAGCCAAAACTTGCTCTGCAAAACCTCAGGCTGGAAATCAGAAGGAAGTTTTTTACCATTGCAGTAGCAGGGATATGGAGCAATCCTCCAACCAGAGCTGTGCAAGGCAAAAGAAATAAAACCTTAATTGGTTTCAGGACTCCTAAACTGATCAGCTTAAGAGGAATTACAAAAGTGTGCTGCTTACAATAGCCTGGTTCCAGCCTCCTGCTCTTGTTACAGCTTGGGATCCTTTGGGAGTGTTTTAGCAAGGATCAAAAGCATTACAAGTGCCAGTGTGGTGCATGCAGCCAAACCTTCCCCAGGAGAATCAGGGAGGGCTGGTATGTATCTCCTCATATCTACTGCCTGCCTCAGAAACCACAGAATAAAATGTGGCAGCCTTGAACCCAGTTCTGTTTGTTTTCAGAGTAATTATCGCTGTTGGCAACTCTGACAGGAGAAGGAATGACTCAGAGTGAATCAATATGTCCACAAGCGAAAGCAGAATGTTCACAGCCTAAACAGGACACAACCACAGTTGCATAAGCACAGCTATACTACAGTCATAGTAGAGAAGCCTACCATATATGATACAAACCAAAGATCAAATTTACCCACCATTAATATGCACAGTGCACACCAAACCTGAAACACAACTGTGTTAAAAAGTTCAACAAATGACTACTTATTACTGTGTTTTGAGTGTATGTAGGATGCAAGGGATACCAATGCCAGTTTTGTACTGAGACAAATAAGGATTTTCAAATTTCAAGTGTTAAAAAAGCCACCCCAGGACCTTAAATAAAGTTCACATAACTGTGGCCCTGAGTTGTGATTATAATGCAGCCCAGTTTAAATTGTTGGCCCCTGCACTTGAAGCATTCAACATTGATCAACTGCTTAATGCAAAGCACCCATCATCTTGGGACTCTCTGATCCAATAGAGTTTCCTGCACTGTGGCTCAGTTCAACCAAGGGAAAATAGCACCTGCCTCAGAATAACCTAGGCTATAGCTCGTGGGAATAGCATTCTAATGCAAACTAGAACATTTGAATTGGCATTCCTCCAGACTCAGGAAGCTCTGACACTAGGTTGACTTTCTGGTCTGACCCCTTGGCTACGAAAGGGAGGGTTATCATCTACCACAAGACACATGCAAGTAGTGGCTGGAGAAAAGACTTAAAACTGAGATATATCTTGACTATTGGAGGTTGGCAGTGTCTGCAAAGACCTTAAAGTCAAAAGTAATGTGCAATGGACTTCAGGGACTGAAAAAGTTGTCTGAAAAATATAAAGATTTAAATAGAATCTATGTGCCTAGTTCCACTTCAGATCAACTCTCCCATCCCTGTGTTTTATTACCTAACTCTTATGAGCCCTAAGTTATACATTAAAAATATAAAATGCCTGATCTACCCTGAATTTGCTTCAGATCTTTGTTAGCTGCTACATTCCAGCACACTCTTTGCCATCCTTGGTAAGATAAGTCTTAAGCAAGGCTGAGGAAGCAGAGCTGTTTAAAATTACTATTAACGCTATTTAGCCTTATAAGCCCTAGGAAGCAAAGGAAATGTAAGGTGAGCTACTCCATCTGAGATGACACACAACAAATATTTGCCAAGTAAAGCACAATTTTAATGAAAGGCCATTTTCAGAGCTACTGCTAAGCATTTAACATGCAATGATGGGTTCATAATGTAATGCTTCTTTTTTATTATTGTTGTGAGTTGTTTTGATTTGGTTTTTTTGTTTTGTTTTGTCAAACAGATTCTAAGACACTAACTGCTTGCAAACAAATACAAAGTCACATAAATTGAAGTGTTGAATTAATGATCACCGTGTAGTTGCTATAAAATCTCTAGCAATAAGAAATCTCACATTGCATTATCAAATGTTGGGTTTGGGTTTTTGTTTTGGTTTGGTTTTTTTTTTTGTTTGTGTTTTTGTTTGCTTTTGTTTTGTGGGGGGATTTGTTTGTTTGTTTGTTTGTTTGTTTGTTTGTTTGTTTGTTTCAAAACCACATATATTTGTAGTGATCCAACAATAAACTCCCCCTTTTTTATAGTGCTAATACCTGCCTGAAACCCTGTCATGCCACTTTTCACACAGACTCATTTTCTGAAGATGCTGTGGAAGAACTGGAGAACAGTGCCACCACCAAATCAAACTGAAATATTTATAGCAAGTATTTATAACACGAGGAATTCTTCGTACTAAAAGTCAGCAGGGGGTATTAGCTGCAAGAGGTCATAACCACCATGAACTCCTTCCCAATCCTTTGAATGAAGTTTGAGTTTACTGGCATTCTTGCTGGAATGTGGAAGAACTGTTTTTACTCAGTGCCTGAGTCTTTCAAGTATTGATTTTGGACTCAAACTGACATCTTGTATGCAAATCTTTTCTTCACTTAGGTCTTTGCAGAACAGACCAGGTGTACTGTCAGAAGGCTGCTTTGTTCAAATTATATGCAAAATACTGGGCTATACACCAGACAGGTATCTGTAGAACAAAAGTGTGCTGGTTTTGGCTGGGGTAGAGTTAATTTTCTTCACTGTGTCTAGTATAGGGCTATGTTTTGGATTTGTGCCAAACACAGGACTTATAATATAGATATAATTTTGTTATTGCTGAGCAGGGCTTAAATAGAGCCAAGGCCTTGTCTGCTTTTTTTGTGGACATATTGGGCAGGAAGCTGGGGATGCAGGAGATTAGGGGGAAACACAGCAAGACAGGTGACCCAAACTGACCAAAGGGATATTCTATACCATATGACATCATGCTCAGTATATAAAGGTGGGGAAAGAGGAAGATAGGGGAGGATGTTTGGGATGATGATGTTTGTCCTCCCAAGTAACCAAGATGGGGCCCTGCCCTCCTGGAGAGGGCTGAACACCTGCCTGCCCATGGGAAGCTGTGAATTAATTACTTGTTTCTCTTTGCTTTTGTGTGTGCAGCTTTTGCTTTCCCTATCAAACTGTCTATCTCAACTCACGAATCCTCTAGCTTTTATCCTTGTGATTCTCTCCCCAGTCCTGCTGGCGAGGGAGTGAGCAAGTGGCTGTGTGGGATTTGGTTGATGGCTGGGATTAAACCAAAACAATAAGGAAACTGGAATGTATACGCACTCCAGCTCAAACCTTTATTTGCTGGGCAAAGGAACTCTGTATAGTTCATCTCTGGAAATGCTTTTCACATGAAGAGATGACAATTTGTACCTTCTGCATCTCTGTTCTATGGCTTCATTGTTGTTACTACAAAAACCATCTAAATATTTCCACTGTAGATCAAAACAAATAAATTCTGAATGTGAGGACCCTACAAGTTCAGTTTTCTGTATTTTCTGACAGGAGGTTCAAGACATGTTGTGTAAGACACTCCCCATCTCTTCAGCACACTGTAATTTTGATGTATGGTTGAACCCTTACACAAAAGAGAATACTTATTCCTGTTCAGGTTAATGGGGTAGAAACCTCTATTAAAATTTTTTTTTGGTAGAATTCAAATAAGGTAGCTAATAATTTAAATAATATACTAATTTTAAAAATTAGCTGATAATTTAATTATTATTTAATTTTGACAGTGGGTAAAAAAAAGTAGAAATAGAAAATGGAAGACTCATTTTATGCATTTGCCTTTTTTAAAAAGTCAGTTTTATTGCCTAAGTAACAGCAGGAAGATTCTTCAGCAGATCATTCAGTCTATTTCTATCCGTCTGGAAAATTCAAATAATTTTTTCAAAACAAAGGCTTGTTGAATATATGCCAACTGGCCTTATTGCAACAGAAGATGAGTCAATACAAGAATAGCCTAAGTGTATCCTTGCAAGGCTTTGTGAATCTGTAGGTTAGTCACCAGCACCTGCAGACCCACTGAGATGCTTCTGACATATCCAGAAACAGAACTTCAGGTGCAAAAAGAAATTTAGTGTCAAAACATTCAGGTCTCAGAGTGCACACTTTTCTCAGAGGCTTGGCAGCAGCTGAGCACTGAACAAAACAAATATGAAAAATGTTTTAGGTATTTAAGACCCAATATGATAATTAATATCTCCACCTGGGAAGGTTAGAGTTGGCACCTTCTCTTCACTTGTAACTCTGGCAATGTGACACCAATGTATAAAGATGAACCTCTTTTTCAGAAATGCAGCTTCCACAGTGACCACGCAATATCACCTGTACTTTGTCATACCGTGGTGTAAAACACCCACTTTTTGTCTCTGATGTCAAAACAATAAACTGAGAAATCCTGGCATGATATATTCTTAAATATAGATATGAAAATAGATACAGCTCACAATTTTGTTCAGTATAATGATTTGATCCTCTGACAGAGAAATGTCAGCTACATATACATAGCTTTATCATCAAAGTTATTTTATACACCTTCTGTTATGAGCTTCAATAAGGGTGCTTGCACAGGCAATGGAAGCAGTACGAGGCACACTCCTATTACCCCATTTCCAAGGCTTGTCCTCTGAAATATGACCACTGTAATTCTGGCAGTGCCCAACAATCCCAGGCACATTCCACCCTCTAGCAAACAGTCACTGATGAACCCCATCTCTCCTAAGCTACCAAAATATTTCATTAAATTTCTTTGTAGATCTAATCTCCTTTTATTTCTGTAAATAAAAATCATATATCTTGTGTGAACCAAAGGTAACCAAAAGGTAGTATGGGATAAATATGCTTCATTTGTTTCCACATAGGCTGGTAATATTTTGTTTTCAGACATTCCAACTTACTAACATGCATCTCTGTTCTCTCACTGGGAGCTTTTACTTATTGCTTGTATGCCTGTCTGTGCGTACACAATCTTTGCTACCAGGATTTGTGTTTTTTGAATGGAGCTCCAGCCAATGTCATTAACACATTAAAACTGAATTTGCACTCTCTGAATAACAGTTTTGCTAGACTGAAGATACTACATTTTAACTAGCAAATACTCATTGGATTCAAATTTCCAGATAATTAATAACTGGAAGTATAAAGTGAGTCTCTCATATTTGATCCTTGTTCACAGGAAGCTTATTTATAGAGAAGCACTCAATGTCAGTTTTAGGTGACACAGTTGACAGTCCTTGCTGGGGGGCTGGATTTAATCTCGATGATCTTTGACCCAGTGCCTTGCACTGTACTTCAACAGGGCTCCGGGAATGAAGCAGTCTCACAAACGGTGAATATAAACTAGCCAGTTTTACATCCATGCCTTTGAAGAGGAATACTGCTTTCTTTTGGATCTGACCATTATCTGCTGGGCTGGGGGGCAGTTAAGTTCAAAAATGACTGTAGGGAAATTAAAACGCTATGTTGCCCTGCCAGCTACTTCTATTATGTCATCTAATTATTGTGAAAACCTTTTATCAGTTCTCACCAGTAATTTTTTCACTTAAATAACTTGTAATAATAGCTGCCATCAAAGCGCTTCCCTGATTCAATTATAGCTATTTTAAATTCCCTAAATCACTCTTGGAACCTTCTCTAATCAAGTTTTACAGTGACATATCCACTGCACAACTCTGTCAGAGGCACAGCAAAAACTGATTCTCTATTTTTTTTTTCCTGAAACCGGTTTCGTTGACATGATTTATACTATAGATAGGGTATTCAAGTTTTAGTGCAAGACTCAGATGTGAAATCAGCAGAGAAAATGCACTGCTCTTAACATGTAAATATTTAATTGATCTCAGTGTATTTTCTTGAATATTAGCATCTCTTCATATTTCAGTGGAATTGTGGAAATGCTCAGCTGCTTACTAGTTAGGTATTTTATTATTTTTATTGAGAGACAGTAGCCTTAGGGAATAGGCGATTGCCTTGAAAAAAATCCAAGATTCAGGAAGAATCAGTAGAAAATTTCAGAAAACTTTCCATTGGATTTTCCAGAAAGATTGTGAAGAGTTATTCAAATGTCTGATATTCTCCAGTATGACTATCAGGCTTGAGTTTCTCTGTGATATGATATATCTGGATTTTCCTAAATAGCCCAATGATACAACCACATGGCTGGTACTTTGTTTTATTCCGATCTCTTGTACATATATTGATTACCCTCTAAAAACACAGTTTCTCAGGAGTTTACTCAATAAAATTCAATACAATTGAGTCTTGATACTTTAATTAAGAGATCAATAATCAGAAAATAGCAAATAGGTATTACAGATCAACTCCAGGAGAAGTTTTAAGCTATTTTACTTTTAAAATATCCCATATTTTCTTCTGAATGATTAAAATTAAATGTGTTAGGTTATTGCTAATATTAAAAAAAGATAAAACCAGGTAACAATGTATTCTCTACACTGCAGTACACTGTTGCTGTAGAACAAGGATTGTCTCAGTCCCACAGTACTTCTAGCAAGGCAAAACACTGTCTCACTGGGCCCTTGTCTCTGTGTCCTGTCATAGATTCTTGTTCCCTTAGTAAGTCCTCAAGTTTCAATAATCAATTAGCTACAAAATATGCAGACCATTGATGACAGTGCTTCAGTAGAATTAGTAAGATTTTATATTCCCATAGTTGCTTTCCTGGAACTTCTCTAAGAACTGTTTAAGCCTGGCACTTCAGAAACAATCCACAAGGCAGTTCATTTATCACATTTTTATAATCAATGGCATATTTTTATATTTTCCCATTTTATGTCACCAATAAGGCCTTATGCCACTCTCTGGCTGCATATTATTACATAAGCTTCAATAAATTCTTTCTTTGATATATTGTACTACATAATATCTTAAGAAAAATTCTGGATAGTCTTACTTGATCTGTCAAAAGGACTAATAAAGTTTACTTAGCATTTTGTCAGATTATGATTATTTTTATGTGGGTTGAATGCTGCTCATATATATAATCATGTCATGTTTGAATAGCTGCAAGTGAAAAATCCAGTTGTACTCAGGAAACAATGTTTGCAAATCTTGAATAAACCATTTATTCTATTTAAACAAAAGTGGAAATCAGCTCTGGCATTTAAATGCCTTGTGTGATGATTTTTCTATTTTAAGACAAATTGTACTTGTAACCCCAAGAAGTATGTGAAATGAGCAGTATGTGAATGTGAAGTAGCATGTGAAATGAAGTTTACTTTTTTGATTTTTGATTTTTTTTAGGTTTATTCCATTGCAGATGGTACCAAAGACCAAAATGACACAGTATTTTAGAAGATGACAGTGCATGTAGCCATGGCAACAGAGAACTCTGTCTACTCGCCTCCCAGGTATTTACTGAATTTGTCAGATGATGTCAACGTGCACCAAGTTTCTTGCTGCCATAGACACGTTTTGTCAGTGCCAAAGATGTCTAGCTTAGTACTGACTCAGCTACTGCCAAGGTGTACTAAAATCAAAGTATTGTCTTCTTCCAGAATTCACAGACAGCTGTGCTGACTTTCCTGTGTAGTCTGGTGCTCAGTCAGAAAGTAATCTGCCTTAGATTTATTGAAAACAATAGTTCAACAAGGAATGCCAGCAGAGAGGAAAAAAAATTGACATAGCCTTCCATAATACAATACCCATGGCACCGTTGCAGATCTCCCTGTCGCCCCTAAAGTACTGAAGTGACACGAAGTTAAATGTTTGGAGACAGCCAAATGAAACACAGCAAAACAATTCAAGTCAAACAACCTGAAAAGAAATGCGATGTTTTGATACTCCTGATGGAAAAAAAAAAAAAAAAAGACAGAAAAAGCAGCCTTTCTCAGCACAATTTCCATGTTGTGCTCTCTGTGTTTTCCTAAGAAGTATTACTTTGAACTGCTTAATGCTATTTTAAATTATTTTAAGTTCCATTGTTTATGTACCAGACTGAATAGAAATGTATTCAAACACGCTTAGAGGAATGGTTTTTGCATTTGTTCCTTATCAGAGAATCACAGAATGGTTGGTGTTGGAAAGGACCTCTGGAGATCATCTAGTCCAAGCTCTCCTGCTAAAGCAGCGTCACTTGGAGCAGGTGGCATAGGATTGCAACCAGATAGGTTCTAAGTATCTGCAGGAAACAGGGCTCCAAAACCTCTCTGAGAAGCCTCTTCCAGTGCTCTGTCACCCTCAAAGGAAAGATGTTTTTCCTCATATGCAGATGGAACTTCCTGTATTCCAGTTTGTGCCTATTGCCCCTTATCTTGTCACTTGGCACCACTGAAAAGAATCTGGCCCCATTCACTGGACACTCACCCTTAAGGTATTTGTACACGTCTTCAATCATCTTCTCCAGTGAAACAGACCCAGCTCTCTCAGCCTTTCCTCATAAGGGACGTGATTCAGCCCCCTCATCATCTTTGTAAGATGGTAAGACTGTTACGGTAAGACTCCTCTCCCTTTCTGAATTGTGTTGACTTACATCAGTCAAGAGAATGGGCAAGGAAGAGAAGTACTGCAAGTCAAGAGGATTGAATTTTTATGTCAATACTTAAAAACTTCCTGCACTCAAATGAATGCTTACACATAAATCATAAAACTTGACAAAAAGGAATGTTGTTTTGCTGATATCAAGTGGTTTTCCAGGGGCACTGGGGAGGAGTCATCACAACATTAATGATCACTGAGTATGGATTTGAGGAAGATCTTCAGGTCAGCCATAGCTGTCAGTGTAAATAAAGATCAATATGTTACTAGGCCAGGGGTAGTCTGTCATTGATAGATAATCTTGTGACAGAAACACAGAATACCAGGTAGACATCTTAAGGATCCTCTGGTCCAACTTTTCTTGTCAAATTAAGAGTAAGACCCAAACACTGCCTTTCGCCTTTCAACCCTAAAGATATACTAGAAGGCTCAGAATTCCTTGCCCAGCTGCATTTTCCTGTTCGTATTTATTACATGAGCAAATTACATTAATCATGGAAATTCTATTTCTTAACACTTATGCATTTTGTCCATTAACAATATTACCAGAGGATCTGCCAATACCTTTTTTCTTTTTCATTTTTCAGCTCCTGAGGCCTGCTATCTAATCAGCCAATGTAAATATATTCAATATGTCACATTACAACTAATGTATTAGGCTGTTTCTCTTGAAGATTTTTAGTAATCTCAATAATATTTTCTACAGATTTATTAAGTATGGTAGCTTGTCTCAGGCCCCTTAATGTATGCATTCCAGCTAACCTGAGAAATACCTAAGTGACTTAAGGTGTTTCTTGTTTGTTTGTTGTGGTTTGTTGTTTTTTTTTTGTTTTTTGTTTTTNAAAAAAAAGAAAAAAAGGAGGAAGTTTTAAGTTCAGTGTTATTTTTAGATATTTGTCAAACAGTGAAGGATTTCAAAAGTTTGACCCCTTGGAGACCCATCCATCTACACAAACTTGTAACCCAGTTTTTCAGTTCACAGAAAATATTTTTCACTTCTGTTTTACTTGGCTTGAATTTCAATTGGAACTTCTCTTTCCCACAGTGTACTCTGAAATGTCAGAGAGAGAGATCAAGCATTTTCTTAATGGAAGATGCAGTTAGCAGTAAAGGTCTGTGACTTGCTAATTTTCAGACAGCAACCTCTTCTGTAGTGAATATGCTAATTCATCACTATGCTCTTCAAATTTGAAAATGCATTTATAATGTACCCTCAGGAAGCGTGCCTGTGCCAATCTGATAGCCATGTTTTAGAGAAAGAGTGCACACAGGAATCCTAACTGGATCATACCCTGCCAGCCTTTGCAAGATAGGACAGAAAGGAAACCTGTACTGCAGCGACTCACAAAATCTATTTATCATCAGCTACATGGACTTTGAAACAAAACAGTAAAATACTCTAAATCTTCTCACTGCCAGTTGGAAAAACCTGATGAAAAAACAGGTTTTGCATGGTAATTTCAATGTCATTCTACATAAAGATAGGGTTGTTTTATAAAATAAACTGATGAAAAGTAATGATGTGGTTTATGTTTAAAGCTTGCAATAAGAGCAGCAAGTAATAAGACAGAGTATAATAAAAAGACCTCATGTTACTTTAGCATAAATAGTCTGATTTGGTCCAATGCAAAGTCATGCATTTCCTCAATAAAAGGCAAAACTAGAAAGACCACTCACAGCACTAGAAAAGCTCCAAAAATCACAGCTTATATATATATACTCTCAAGGAGAGAAGGATCTGACTGCATCTTCACTGAACAGCAGTCTTCACTCCAACTGTGAGAGAGAATTCAACCACACAGTTTCTAATTTCAAGCACTGCTCTGGGTATCATGTACTTCTAGTACTGTAGCTGAAGCACTATTAAAATCAAACTTACTTTTTTTTTCTCATTATAACTGCAAATGGGCTTGGGGTATCAGCTAGCTACCACCCTACAGTAAATGCCCTCTGACCTGATTAGTGCTATGTGAATCTACAATACAGACAATTGATAATGCCTGCACATCAGTATCAGTTGTGGTAATTTTTAATTTACTTAGCAAACAGTAAAATAAATTCCTGACTGGTATTATCACTCATATTCCCCAAGTTGCTGTCAGCCACTCTGATAAGAATAAAACTAGAGTAGATGAAAAGTTGATGCTCATGCACAAGCATGCAAGATAGAAAGCAAATCCTGTGGAAAAATACATTCTGTACTCAGAGAAACATTTTAGTCTGTGTTTATCTTTGAATACAAGTGCAATCTCCTTATTTTTGTGAGCTGACTCAGATGTTTAATATCAAGTATATGTTGACCAAATTGGCAGAACTGAAACCACAACACTATGGACTTTGCAAGGCTGAGCCCAAGAGGCCCTTCATCTCAAAAAAACCCAATGATTACTGTTCATACTGCAAGGTTATCCACTCCTTACTGTTATATGCTCAGTATCAATCAGCTGCACAAAAAGTATCCAAAAGCATTTAGAATCAAGTTTTGCATTGATTATTTAAAAACTTGTTGAGAAATACTAGTCAGAAGTACTAAAAGGTTTGAATCAAGTTGTAGCATTATAAGATTACATACAGCTTGCAATAACTTTGTATCTGCTGACCCCAGTGTATCCACATGCCTTGCTCTGAAAGAAGAACTTAGCTCTATGACAACTTAAAAACAAAAAGAAGCTTTTCAAACAATTTGATGGATAAATACTTTGTACCAAAGACCTTCATATTTCAACAAAAATGAATCACCACACTTTCTGTTTAGACAATACTTCTCCAAATCAAGTCAGCCTTAGGAAAACCACAGAATCACATATATGTATTAAAATACTTTTTTTTTCTTTAAATGAGAATAATTCTAAACATCCACAACCTGTACAGCTATTTTTCAGCTATTAATGATATTTACAGGGCACTTTACTAAATTCATCTTTACATTCTGATAGCAGAAAGTCTTTTAATGGAATTGAGACACTATAGCAACTGCTCAAATGGTTTAAATATAATACATGCACGAAAGAGTTTAAATATAAAACATATACAGATGGGTTGAACTCAGATGGCCACTCCTGATTATAAACTACATTATTTACCCTCATTAGTGTGATTATGCAGAAGCTATTAACTAAAGAGGGAAATCAGACCACTGGGTTGACCAATAGCTCATCAACTTCCATAGTTTTAAATGTTACAAAATTTCTTGGTGTACTTTGGACCTGCTCCAGGTACCTCTTCCCAAATAATTCAGTTGACAGCATGAGCCAATCACTGGCTCAGTGATCAGTGGGTATATGATTATCTCCTGAGGATAAGAGAGTTTAGATTCATGGACATGAGTATGCATGTCTAAAGGCCAGGGGAAATTCCATAGTCCATTAAAAGTCACAGAAACATAGAATAAATCAGTTTGAATGGACTCCTGGTGGTTATCTGGTCCTGTCACTTGCTCATAGTAAGGCTAGCTTCAGTAGACCATTGCTGAAATCCCTGTTCACTTGAGTTTTCAGTGCAAGATGGACCCTCTGCAGCATCTCTGGGCCACTTGCTGCAGTTTGGCCACCTCCCCTGCAAAAACTTTTTTCCTTTCACTAGTCAGCACTTCTGTTGATGTAGTTGCTGTCTGTTATCATGCAACTTTTTGCAGTGTGCACTCTGAAAGTTCTGGCTCCGTATTCCCTATAGACCTCCATGATATAATAAAGGAACCATTGAGAACCTCCTGAGCCTTCACTTCTCCAGACTGAAAAAATCAAGGTTTTTCAGCTTCTCACACTTTGTGCCACAGCCTGCCAAACATTCTGGTGCTGGGATTCCACTTCAGTTTGTTGATATCTTTGGAAGCACAAAAGTGGACAGGGACACTCCAGCTTAATGCCATTTTATAATTTTCTGAGTGCGCTTTCCACACTTTTTTGTGAGCAGCAAAGATTAATGATTCCCATGAGACAGTGCCTTGGAAATTCCTCTGCAACATCCTCAGCCTGGGCTTGTGACAAGCAACAGACTTCTTCAGATTACTAGTGTATAGGTAAATTTACTCCTATATAACTGGAGTAGCACATACTCAATATAATGATCTGTATTAATTTTGCCTACAAAACCTGATTCAAGCTATCTCAGCAGTTTTGCATGGAGTCATGCTGGCACTGCACTGGATACTAGAAACACTATAGCAACATTTCCATTGAAGCTAATCCAATTGGCCTTCTAAGGAACAAACCCTATGATGAAAAGCAGTACATATTAATCCAAGCAGAAATCTTTATTAATGTGGTTTTATTCCTCCCAGTAGTCAAGCTCTTCTTTTTATATATAACTGTGGTAGTTCTACATTGTACTGTAATGTGCAATATAGACAGTCTTCAACAGAGACAACTATATTCACTGTGACTAGAGCCTGAAAAGTTTCCTTGTCCTACCAGATGGCATAGTTTTGACTCCTGACACAGAAATGAACTTATAGCTAGTCTTTAATACATAAAAAAAAAAAAAAAAAAAGTTACTTCTATTTTGAAATCTGTTTGTTATCTGTTTTTTCAGTGCAGATAGTACTTCTGACAGCCCACTTTATAATTAATCCTGACATCTTTGATGGTCTGTTTCTACATGAAGAAATGGTATTTTCTTGCTATACTGACATTTCACATCCCACTGAGTTCAGAACAAAGGTGGTTTTGCTGTGTTGCTTGAATGTTAAGTTTAGAGTAAGAGTTGACAATTTAAGACATGATTGATATAAAAAATCTGCATCAGAATCTAAAAAAAAAAAATAAAAAAATAGTCCTGTCCTGTTAAATTATACAGTATTTCCTAGAGTGGTGCATTGGAAGGATAAATACGTACTGCTACCAGTAAGTTAACATTATGTGCTAGATAACAGTAGGGTGAGCTTTCTTATAACAATTTCAAGACTAGTTACTAGAATTTTCTACTTCACCCACATCTGAAGCATGTAATTTTGTTTCAAGAAGGCAAAAATCAATCTCAGAACCTCTGCTACGGCTGAGGCAAGAAATACATGAAATTTGGAGGCTGTATTTGTGCACTCTTCTAACTTCTTCTTCCCTCTTCTAACTTCTCCTGCCCTCTACATGATGGCATCAGAGGAGTGTATGATATGATTGCCTGTATTTTTTTTGGATAAAGGAAAAAGAAAGATGCAAAACCTGTTTTTTTTTTTGGCTTTACTTCAGACAAGGGCAGTTCATTACTAGCTGTACTGTCAGTTATGAGCTTTAAAGCTTCAGTGTACTCTACCATGCAATACAAAAGAAATCTTATATTGTTTGCCTCATGACCTATCTCACTGAGGTATTTTATAATCCTTTTCCCACAGCTTTGCTGGAATAGTCATAGGGATTTGGTAGATTTGATTTTATTCGTTTGAAGCTATGCTTATTTGTTGATTTTGTACCATAATCAGCTAAGGAAGGTGTTGAGATTCAGCTTTAACTATAATTATGGTTCATTTAAATGATACTGAAGCAAGGTTTATCATAGTGTAGCTAGTAGGATCAGCTTTATTACAGAAATTTAATGCCTTTACTAAAGTTAGGAAATCTAATAGCTTGTGTGAAGGGTATAATGTTCCTAAATAGCATTAAAGATTATCCTCAATCAATTTTATATTTTTAGTGCAAAATTTACATACACAAATAGTCTGTATCTCAACAGAAACAGATACTGATGCATTAGTCTTGAATCTAAATTAAAGTTTTTGATCTATTTACTTAATACTGTGTCACAGCATAAACACCAAGTTCATCTGTAAATTTTAAGTGCTAACAGGGCAATGCTAAGTTCAAGCCTCTTGAAATCCTGCATATTCTGATTATTACTGTCCTTTCTCTTATCAATGAGATATATCAGCTTACAGGACTTTTAAGCAGATCAGCTGAGAGTAACTACAAACAAACCAGATTGGGTATGTCTACCCTCACTGTGCTATATAAATTTTGATTTTGTATATGGGATTTCTTTTTTATTAGATTTTTCAAGGTATTTTCTCATTTTTCAGGTTTACACCAACAGACTGAAAGAGCTATACAAAGATAAAGATTCCATAAAAAGACATGGCTGCAAAAATTTTTGTAACCTTCCAAGCGGTATGTCTCATACCGGTGGCCCAAAAATAAATGACAAGACTACACCACCCACACTGCAGCACTTCTCATGCACCAGGGTGTGCAACAGGGAAGAATTCTCCTTTAGTCATTCAGCCCATTTTGAGCAACTGACATTTGTGCAGTTGTAAAGAGAGAGCTTTCCTCTACTACGGGGTATTGAATTCTTTAACTTGTTGAAACAGGGGACATTTATAACCTTGGATTAATGGGTCGGGTAATTTTCTATTTATAAGCACATGTACACATATTTATAAACTCTACACATAAATAGGAAAACTTTAAACTTCTGTGTGTCTTCCCTGGTTTGCAAGATCAAAGAATTCATGAAGCAACTGACTGTGAAAATATTGACCCTACAATTCACTGCTGAGAAGTAAAGATGAGTAGAATTTTGCTTGCCTCCTGTTCTCTCAAAAATTGCTAAGTTTGTTGCCATACAAAAGTAAAGTCTTATTTTGGAAGTACCTTGGCAAAACACACATCAAATAGATTCCTGTACATAGACCGAGGTGTGCTGTGGATGATCAATAGTGAAATCATGTGCTCTCATTACAAGAGATCCTTCCAGAGATATTTACTGAACAATAATTTGAATCCATGTCAGAATAAAAAGGAATACTATTTGTACTCTCCTGCTGCACTGAAGGAGGGATACCAAGGCTCAGCTTTAATATGGTAAAGACAGGAAGCTACGATGGAGCTGTTCTCCATTCTCATTACAATCATTGTCATTCATAATCTGCCGTTTTTCTTTCATTTCAGAAACTTTGCTGGAAAGAAGAGAGTTTCTGTTTAAAATCAAGATGTCCAGAGCCTTCCACTCTCTCTAGTGTTTGTGTGAGAGGTACTCAGCATTTCAGAGAGCCTAGCCCAAAGCTTCCCATATTCTATAAAGGACTGTAGAAAAGTGAAGCAATGTATTCTTTCGGTTCTTCATTTATGCTTAGTTGGCTTATTGTGCTTCCTCTTATGGGCTGAAAAAACTTCCTGAGATACACATAAAAATCGAGCCATTCAAAATTTCTTAAAAATGTACACATAAAGCTTGTATATAGGTATATGCACCTACTATAATGATATACTGTTTCTGAACATTTGAAAAAAAATTGGTTACAGACTTACATATGTATTTGTGGAGTGTGAAAGCCTAAAAACCTAAATTATATCAAGAATACATGATAAAAAAATTACAAATATTATACTCACAAAGCTTTGATTATCTTGTGTATTGAGAGTTACCCAGACACAACTTATCTTTCAGGTGGTTTCTGAAATTAGTAGATGAAAAGATTTTGAAGTGGTCAAAGAGAGTTAAAGAAACTGCAGAACACTATAGAGGGAAGGAAAGAAAAACTCAAAAAGCTACCAAGAGAAACAGAGAGCATATGAGAAAGACAGAACAGCTGGAAATCCAGCTATCAATACACTAATTCCACATATCAGTGTAGGAAATACTCAGAAGTAAGGACTTAAGATGGTCAAAAAAGGAAAATGACATCTAAAAAGCCTTATTCTAATGTTGTACAACCCAGAAATTTACCCTAATCTCTCTCTTACATTGGAAACTCTCCCCCTTAAATAAATTGCAGTGTATTTTTTTGCAATACTTTGTGTGCTTAAGTTTTAAATGACATGGAGAATTTTTTTCTAAAGTACATACTTCTTGAGTGGAGGCTCCATAGTATTTGCTGAAATTTCATGGACTTTTTCTCTCTAGCTCTGTGTACCCTGATGAAATTCAGAAAGCCAAAAATAGGAATTTTTCATAAATCCTTCTATTTCAGTTTTTATCATAGGTTTACTGTTCTGCAATTTCTAGCCTTCCTTCCTATTATACAGCTTAATTCAACAAGGCTCTGCTTGTGCTTTGTTACAACAATTACTTCCTATAATTATGGCAAGTTACTTTTGTAACGTCTTCTGAATCTATGCTAAGCTGCTGAACTCTTGTATGTTATTCCATAGCAAGAAATCATGAACATTTTTAACAGACTTTCAAACTAAAGCAGACATTACCAAAATAAGCAAAACACAATATGTTCATAATCAATTAGTTTAACCAGGGCTCCTTAATTTCTCATGAACAGAAATTTGAATGAATACAAAGAAAAATAATTTAATTATAAATATGCTTTCAATTGAGCATAATGGTGTCATCAATTTTTTAGCAGACTCCACATTACAGTCCATGGGGGATCTGTTAAAATATTGATAGCAGGATATGGCCCATTATGAGGACACACAATGTGTTCTATTTTAAACAGAGAATTAATAAAGATTTGCTTCAGGAACATTTAAGAAGGACAAATGCTAAGCTTTACTTCAGTATGTCACTGGAGCATAGAAGGAAATCTGAACTATTGCCTTCCATTCTTTACTTTGCCTTGCAGCATGTATGTTATTCATAGGAAAGAAAACAAACAACCCTCAAACAAACAAACAAAAACAAAACAAAAACAACAGTGTGAAATAAAATATTTTATATAATAAAAGCTAGAGTCCCCATATAGTCCCAAAATGGATCCAATACTCAATGAAGTGGAATTCTTTTCTTTCTTTTCTGCTTTTATCTCATCCAGGTTTGCCAGAATGGGAAAAGATTTTTCCATTGTTCTGAGGAAGGGAAATAAAAGTCTCCATTTTTAACTCAACATCCTCGAAGCCTTACAGAATGCATAACAGACATAGACACTAATACAGTATTTCATATCTTTTGTCCTTTTCCTTCTTCCTTAGAAATAATTGAGGGACCTTTTGTAAGTGCTCTCTATTTAATACTTTCCAATGCTCTGAAGTGGAGGAGAATGTAACACTGGTGGCAACTTAGTCTTTAGAATTTTTATGTGATACTCTAGTCTTATTTTTCATTATGTTGCCACACAAAACATTCACTCCTCCCCCTAATTTATTTCCTCTGCTGGGGAAAGAGAAAGAAACAGAAGTGTAATGAGGAAGTAGACAGTAATACAGGCTCTCAAGCCAGCCTAGTTCTTAGGACCCAACAGTTTAGACTGACAATCTCCTTCTGTTTGCTACACACTGGGTTCATCTGTCATTTTGGGGCAGCCAAAACAACCAATTTGGGAGACAAGGGCAATTTACCACTTTCTAGATAGAGATCTTGAAAACTCATGAACAAATTCTTTATCTTCATGTTAGATAGTTTAAGTAAAGTGGAGGCTTATGTAACATACTGTTACTTATTTTAGCTAGCACAGCAATATATGAAGAGAACCTATGTGGAGACAGCGAGCTGTCAATGACAAGATTTTTGCTGAAACAAGTTTTTGGCTTTCCCTGTTGGCAGGGCTGAGATATCTCTCAGAGCAGCAATTAGGGGCTCATAGCTCGTCTTGCCCCCCAGAAGAGATAGAACTTTGATATGTGTACCCCTGCTGCCAAGTCTGATTTGAAACTGGAAACAGTTTACGTCAGGTCCACTATGCAAGGCCAATTAGAATTGAAAGGTTTTGGAAACACATGTGGCACCTGTACAGATGCCAAATCAGTTCCTGAAAATTGGTGACATTATGCTAAATAATGATAAAACTATTCAGATTTGACTGAGCTATCAACTGAAGGGAAAATAAGTTTCCTGCTTTCTTTTTCTCCATGTTTCACATGTGTTGTCCAAGTCTATCCAGGTATACAGTGGTTTGATCCTGGTCTCACCAGTTTCAGCAGGACTGACGTTACAACTTTGAACCTATTCAAACATGGCAAATAAATAAGCTCCAGTTGAGTTTGCAAGAACTGAAACCAGCAATCTCAGTGTCATTGAGTGTCTGACAGAATTACCTTAACACCTGGTGCTGGCAGGATGTCCCCTCCTGTCACGAAGGAGGTCAAGAAGCCAAGCATTAGATCCTGAAGGTTCTTCTCCAGCATCTGTATTACAGCATACCTGTACTTCAGTGTCTTTCATCAGGAAAGGTGTTTATATGGAAGACATATGATGGGGGTACTCCTTCAATGTGAGGTCTTGTTTTGTGGTGGGACAGCATGAGAAGGAGATTTTATGAG
This sequence comes from Formicarius rufipectus, assembly GCA_013399695.1. Lineage (NCBI taxonomy): Eukaryota > Metazoa > Chordata > Aves > Passeriformes > Formicariidae > Formicarius > Formicarius rufipectus. The sequence goes on along the minus strand of VXAU01003688.1, from coordinate 1,226,067 downwards.
TTCCAGTGCTGACGTAGGGAAGAAGATATGACTACTAGAAGAGGAAAGGGTTAATCTTGGAAATCCTTGCCTTGAAGTCCTAATAAGATTTATGGAAATCAGAGACTAATATTTGTTTCTCTACTCTTCAACATTTTTACTGTCATCAAATTGCAGATTAATGCAACAATAAATAAAGAAAAATAGGTATAATGAAGTATTGATTGCACCATTTTTTTTTGCAGGTTTGCATACAGCGAACATATCAAATAGACAATTAATTTTACGTTTTGTTTTATAATTTCTCTAGCATTTGTAATCTCTTTTGTTTAAATTTCTCTAGCATTTAGAGACTTTTTCTTAAAACATATTTAAAGCAGAAGGCTAAGAGCTAATGAATAAATACATATTTACTATCTGAAAGATATATGTCAAGGGTTTACTGTACAATTAAGGGTCCCTCTTGTTGGGTCTTAGAGAGAAAGGCTGTGTAGTAAGGCTTGCTACCTAAGGCTAACAGTAGCTTTCTCTGTTAGTGCACAGTCAAGATTTTTTATTAGGATTACCTTAACAGCTGTGAAAATAATGCCCTGCTAAAGTAAAATTAGAAACAGAATTTAAACTTTTAATTGTCAGAGGAAGGTATTGGAAGCAAAGAGAAAGAAAGCATCAAGTTTTTGCTTAAGATATGGTCTTTTTAGGCAAAGCATATATGATTAGGTCAGGCTGGACAGGACTCTGAGCAACCCGATCTAGTAGAAGAATTCCCTGCTTATTGCAGAGGCATTAGACAAGATGACCTTTAAAGGTCCCTTACAACCCAAACTGTTCAATGATTCCCTGCAAAAGGAGCTGTGGTGGTCATAACTGGATGTTTGTGCTCACAGATATAGAAAAAAAGCAATTATAGTTTTGTTGTGTCTTAGAACTTTCATTCCTGCCAGCAGAAATCCAGTAGTGCTTTTGGTTGGATACTCTGTATTTAGGCTATGCTATAATGAGGTATAGAGCTTCCCAAACTGGAGCTTTGGAGGTATTCCTTCCCATTCAGAAAAAAACCAAACAGTCTATGAACCCCTTCCTTGCAGACCTGACTGCATGTGCAACAGGACATTACAAGTCACTGTTATCTACAAGAGCAGTCACAGAGCTCAGGGGTCTCTGACAGTCTGTGTTTCTCATTTCAGTAGTTGAAGTTCTAAAGCAAGAAAACAATGAATGAATCTTTCTTGCATAGCATCCATCACAGGAAAAACATTAGCGAAGACAATGAAAAACAGCATTCAGTAGAAATCAAATAGTGAGAGCAGACATCGAATTTTCATGTTGTCTTACAACTTTGCCATATGTCATGACTGGCCTTGAAGCTAGCATTTCAGCACTGAGAAGGGAGTTTTGCACCTCAGTTTCTTACACTTGTTTCTTTTGGATGTAGGGATAACGATAGCTGAGTGTGGAACTAGTTCATAAACTGCAGTCTTTTTCAGGTACAAGAAGTTTCATTTTTTTCCAAAGAGCCAGATGAAAGTAAAAAGTGATACGTTATAGACACTATTTCATGTGGCTGCAATGCTCAGAACAGCTGCCTGAGAGAAGTCAACACAAAGGAATGGTGTTAAACAGTCTTTGTTACTTTCATTATGTAAGGTAATTAACTGAGCTGAGACCAGAAAAATGGGTGCAAAGTTCGTAAGTGAAGATGTGAAACTGAAGAAATGGAAAAACTGTTTCTGTTGTGTTGGATCTGCATCTTACAAAAAATCCACAAGAAAAACATTGAAAAAAAGTATCTAATCCAGATCAAAGCAGTATAGCACAAGACATACTACATAAGTGTCTTTCTTTCTTAAGAGTATCTGGCTTTCAGAGTACAAGGCAGTGAATAGACATGATGCTTATGAGACAATTATACCAATGTAGTTTATGCTGAGTGATGAATAGTGCTCAGATGCCCTCCCTGTTAAGAGACATGGTGGGAAAGCAGGTGATCATTTCTGAATTGGAGCTGTACAGTCTTCCATGATCTAGGACTGACCAGCCAAGGTTAGTGTTCAGTTGTGACATGACTCATCCTGTGCTATAGCTGTAAATACCCACTCCTGCACCTCACACCAGAAATAATATCCAAGAACTTCATGAATACAATCCCTTAAACTAAATACTGAGCAATATGAGCATATATGTTTCAAGTAATTACCACTTCATCTGTCAAACTCAAGGGTTTATCTACATTAGGGACTGCAGAAGTAAAAATATTTCCCTTATGACAACAAATAAATGAATTGTTCTGATACTATCTATGGATGGGAAAGTGAAATTGCTTTAGTCAGTGCCTGTCAATCCCTTGTATAAAGTAAGCTGCATTCAATCCTGTGAAATATTCTTTTACATTGAAAAAAGCACATTACAATGTGCATATTCATTCTCATGCATAAAAGAAATGTAAACATTGCTCCAAGTCTGTGCATATGAGAGTAGGACACAGTGAATCACCTTCTGGAAAACAAAATTCATATGGATATAATTGTTTTACTTGGAACCTGAGTTACAATATGCTGTATCATGTTGCAATACTATGTTGTGTTGTCACCTTGTATCCTACTTCTTTAGAGGAAACAATGGAGAAAAGTAATAGTCTTTCAGCCAAACAAAATAATTAAGTGATCATAGCAAGAAATGTCATGGCAGGACTAGTCAGGGTCTTCTGCACTTATAGTTTATGTTTTGCACAATCTTCAGCAAAGATTCCTCTAATCATCACAGTAAGGCATGTCCGCTCCCAAGCCAAAGGTAGACTTCTCATTGAATGCAAACAAATGTTGCCAAAACATGAAGGCACACCACAAGATTTTTGCCATACCATAATTTCACAAACTATAACCTAAGAACCACTGGGGCTCCACAGGGTGCTTGCTGGTGGTTTGCAGAAATTCAGCTAACTTAATGGTGTTGCCAGCTTCTATTTTCTAACAGCTGAGCTGCACTATGAGATGTCTGGAAATACAAAGAATGCTTTCCTAAAGCTGATCTGATGTGGAAACAACTGCTGTTGTCACAAGAACCTGAAGCAGCTGCAGATGAGAAGAAAGCTGTCTGTGCAGATGTGGATTGGAAGAGCAAAAGATGCTATTTACCAAGGATAGTCTGGTATGTACAACTCATCCATGTGACAGGCCAATAAAGAAGTACATCCAGTGACTTCTCCAGTGGATAGAAGCCTTCAGATGTCCAAGGTAAGGGAGGGCAGGAGAGGAGAGCAGCCAAGAACAAAGCAGTCACAGTCAGATGATCAAACCAAACCACTGCATTGTAAAAAGTTAGGATTTGCCCCAGATACACAATTGCATTTCCTAAACTTTTATGACACAATTGAGTGTATTTCCCCAGTCATATTGAAAAAGTAGTTTCCCTATGTGCTTTTCCCTCCGGAGGTTAAAGATGGAGCTTTTCTAATAAGCAAGAAGTTCAGTGACCATAAAACTGTATTGAGCAGCCATTTATCTCAAACATTTCAAAATATGTCTTTCTATGTGTTTAGCTACATAAGGAAGTAAGAAATATGGAAAATCCCCTTACATGTTGAATCCATATTTAACTTATGTTTTCTTTCTTCTTTCTGTGAAATTTTATACATAATTCTTCTGCTGGTGATATTTGAAAGAGTCAATAGAGGAGATCAAAGAGCAGAGCTAAAAATATTCAGAATTACTTCTTCTCCTCGTTCTTGTTCACACTTCCCATTTTCTGTCAGTTCTGATAAATTTCTACTCTTTCTGTTTGCAGTAAATCTGTGTCCTTTTAAATTCAACCAAAGCTCTGACAATTGTACTTTATTTGTTCTGGTATACCATTGATAATAAAGATAAGCATAAGCTCTGACTCACACACTAGTTAATCATTAATTTCTATAAAATCTAGTATTCTCTCATAGGTAAGATGTAAAGTTTTTACATTTTGGGGATTAGTAGGCATGTGCCCTCTAAACGACAGTTATTGCCAAACTTTCACATTGTTTTTTATTTTATTGTCTTTCTTTTAGCCTGCAATATAGGAAAGATTAATTGCCTGCAAAGAAGGTAATATGAGTAATTTCAGAAAATTTAATGTGCTATTTAAAATAATTTTCTTGTTGAGCTAATGTAATTAATTGAAATTCAAAGCTTCTACTAATTCATGGGATAATACGAGATAAAGTACTTGATGATTATAAATATTAGCTCTTCTAATTCTACAGAAGCTTCAATGAAGAGCCAAAATTTTAACTTTGCAACAGTATGGCTTGGTGAAATAGACTCACGTTAATCTACTTCACTCACTGACTCTTGAAATACTATATTAAACTCCATGTTTGTGAATAGACTTAAAAGAACCCTCAGTAAGTTTTTAAAGTATTGTCTTCTGACTGTCAAACCATTTTGTGACTTTTGTCTCTCTGAGCATGAGTAAGTCAGTGTCATGCTTGGACCCAGGAGAGCAAGTCTATTTAGGTACTCTGAGATTTCACCTGAGGTCAATGAGTCATTTCAGCTCTTGCTTTACAGATCCATACCCTCAAAGAGAAGCTGATACCAAACTGCACACTACAATTAGTAATCTATTTCAGGAGTTTCCTGCATATTTGTACAGGACACCATCACCTGTTATTCTAGAGCTGTTAGATATTAAAAAGAGCCTGTTTTGCATCATAAATGACAAAACCACCTGATGGACAGCAGCAGTTCATGCACTGAGGTGATTCATAAACTGAAATAGAATTAACGCAGATGGAGAAAAGTTGATCCCTGCTTAGACTTTCATATGGATTTTTAACCTTAATATCTTGTTATTGTGAGTTCTTTGATAACATTTAGATTAAAAGAAAGAAAGCAATGAAATATCATCTCAGTTTAGGCAATACTAAAACAGGCTGCTAGGAAAAAAAAGATGACTGTGGTTAATTTTCAAACTTTCAGCTCATTCATGAATGCAGCAAGTAGATAATGTTTTTACCCATGAACAGTTACAAGCAGTTATAAACAACACATTAACTATGGACTTGGTCAGAAACTGGATTGTCTATCTGTACAGGTGAATAAAGCAATAAAAACCTGGCTACTGGAAGTGCATACTATATGAAGAGGAAGACCAGACTTTGTCAGGCTTTTTCCTGAGTGTAGGAAAGTATTTGGAATATACCATTTAAATGATAATCCAACTGTAGGCTTGTCTCCATTACACACAAGTAGGCTGGTATGTAAGGTTGCCTCGTTCAATTTGATGTTGACTAGGAAAACCCAGAGAGGTTAATTACAAAAAAATTCAAGCAAACTATACAAATCAAGCATAGAATATCTGGGGGTGAAAAAAAAGAAGGGGATAAAAATTCTTGAACTACTCTAGAACATTCTTGGTGTGGTAGTTTTTCTGTAGGCCTTCCCTAGAAACCGGGATACAAAACCAAGGAAGTATTCCATATCATTCCCTTACGTAATCAGGTGTATAAAGACAGGAGGGAGTTTCCTGTCTGTCTCTTTTTTTTTCTTTTNCTTGGTTTCAGATATTTTAGCATACAAGCTGAACCAAACAACATAAAAATCTTCTTTCCAACAGTACTAGTTCCGAACAGTTCAGATCTTTGCATAAGGTGTGGCCCTTCTGTATACCAACACAAGCATATTTTTTGTTCAAAGTCAGCATAAAGCAACTGCAAAAAATAATTCCAATATGGCAATTTTGAAACATCCATTAAATCCTGATTCCTACAATCTTTTAATAGGGTGGTTAATACAGAGTATAATTTAAAGCAGCCTTTAGGCTCTATGTGTTGCTTTTCAGGACGTTACAGTGCTTTGTACTTTTTAGGTTACTATTGCTCTGTGATACAAGAATTTTATTCATCAAGGAATTACTTGCTTGTGGCTGAGGAGATATCAGGAGGAGTGAAAAATAGTACATTTGTAAAGTTGCTGGCTTTCCACTTGGAGAGGTTAACATCCAGGTCATTGTATACTGCCTGTCCATCTTTTCATATGCTTTCAGCAGCCCACTCTTTATCAGAAGTATAACTTTCAAAAAGTGCATATTTTTTATTCCTTTTTAGGGAAATGACATTAAGGACATATACATTTGTAGATTATAATAAAATGAAACTTTTATGGTTTAACCCCATTTGAAGATAAATTACTTATTAAAACTGAAAAATTAAAAATTAAATCACTGACAAGGTCATGTTGCTGTTCCTATCTGCAGCTATTCAAACATATGTACCAAAACCTCCAGAACCTCTGAAGTGATTCTTCATTCTAAAGCTTGCTAAAATGGAGCACTTTTATAGAAAAGATAGCAGGTAAGCCATGTTTTTCAGTCATTTCTCCCTGGTTCTGAAACATTTTTCCTTATTTGGATACATTGCTGGAAGGATCTATAAACAAAGTCTATTTTAGTCTTTCAACTAAAAAGTCAAACTCAAGGAGACCAGGACCATAAAACTATCTTTACCTTTTTTGTTTGCTTGCTTCTTTGCTTGATTGATTACTTTTGTTTGTGTTTTTTTATTGTACCACCCACAAATGATACTAATTATGCTACAATGATATTTATATATGCTTTTCTAACTGAAAAATTTGTAATTTGTAAATAACTTAGTCCATAGTGATGCTGCCTATGATAGCTATGCAGAGAGTTCATTTTCTTAGAGGGAAGATCAGCAAGCTTCCCAACCATGTTTACTTACCCAGACACCTAAACTAACTGGAAACAAGAAAAACCCTTCCTGAATGTCTAACAGAATGCCTTTCCATTGTCCACATTTTCACTTTAAAAACAGGTTTTAAAGTAAAGATTTTTTTTTTTTAATTCAGATTTGTGATAAAGGAACTGTGGTTCTGTTACAAGAAATGCCATGGGTGGTCCCGGGGGCAGCATTTGGGATGTAGGAGGAAAGTGAACATTGGTGCATGTGTCTACAAAACCACGTATGTGCTCTGTATTTTTTTGGTTGCTAGTGTAGAGTGCATAATTTGAAAATTGTACAAAAATATTAAAATGAACTTTACACCCCCCTTTCTTAATATTTTGCACCGAAGGAGCAACCTCAAGAAAATCATGTTAAACCGGGTGCTACCAAATAAGTACTAGGGGAAATGATGAGGCTAACAACAGGTGCATATGATCTTTACTATTTGAGGAAGAATGCCTTTTAGTCTGCTGGCTGAAGGATTTTTTTACTTCAGTTTTAAGGATACATGATCCAGCTGGGCAAAACTCCTCTAACTCAGTGCTCTAAGTTTTGGGATCTTTTTCATAAACTAGTTATTACAGGGCTGGCAGTATCAAAACAAATTTTAGAAGCTTTTTAAATTTCTCCCCACTTACTCTGTGAGTAGTAGTTTGGACAGTACAAACCTAGGCAGTGCAGGCACATATTTACTAATAATTATCTTGTAGCAAGTGCAGTGGCATTTGGTGTAATTTAGTAGTGGAAATTTTCATAAAACAGCTAATATGTATGCAATTGGAAATTCAGGAGCAAAAGGATAAAATCACTCAGTGGTACTGGTCTTTCATTAGACCTCTCTGGTTTTTTAATTCTTACCTGTATTTTTATCTTTTACCAGGTAACTTTTTCTGCTGGCTTTTCAGAACTGGCTTCTTTTCTCTTTTTCTTATTATGGTTCTAGTCATTGTATTAAGTCAATTTCAGATTTAATTCTTTTGTTGTCTTATTATCATATTTAGTTATTCAAAACCAGGAGTGTGCTACTTTGTTCTGATTTTATACAAAGAATCTCTCAAATACTTATTCCATGAAAAGGTCTACAGAACAAAAGGAATGTCAGGCTCATTATAGGACAATATGCTCTGTAAGGAATGAATTCTTTGTGATGAATAAGTGTGAGGTGAAGGGATAATGACAAATGTTCATATCTAACATAAAACAGAAGGTTTCTGCCAAGATGCGGGAGATACTAAAAATGACTTTAGGAAGTTTTAGAACAAGGGAAAGACACACATGTCTTTGGGTGGGGGGAAGCAGAGAGAAATCAACATTCTATTTTGTAGGAAATCAAAGCTTAATGTGTCAGATTCAGGTGATAATACACTTTCATTTAAGTCTTGAGTTAGTTAATATATGGTGGGTTTTACACCATCAGTGCTCAGCTGACCCAATGCATTGAGCTTCACAAATTATTGGAATACTTTTTACCAGATAGTAGTATATCACAGGAAATGTCTTGCTTCTGCTGCAAAAAGAAGCAGGAGGCAGTTCCTTTGTCAGTTGTTTGTAAGCCTACCTGTTGCTATCTCATCTCACTAAATTTGTTATTCCTTACCAGAAAAGTCAAAGGCAAATAAGAACAAAGAAAGAAGAGGACAATTACCAGACAATAGCCTGCACTGTTGCTGGGAAGTGCAAGAGGGGAAAAAAAATGAACAGATGAATTACAGAGAGGTGGGAGCAGAGAAGTAAAAATGGGGGAAAAAAAGAGAAAGATCTGGCAGGCAGGTGGAAGAAAATTATAGAGAACTCCTTGAGTATGCAGTTTCCATTTGTTTGAGTGCTCCCAGAGAGGAAAACAGGACTGCCTGCATGTGTGTAGTCCACATGGGAAGTCCTGTGAGAGAGAGGTTCCTTCTTTGGTATTTTTCTAATTTTTTTTTTTTTTTCAAAAGGAATAACCTGAAAAAGACTGAATTATTACTTTTTTCCCCAATATGGATTTTGAGCTAGGTTTCCATTATCTAGTCACAATTTCTTTGTCTACCTGAATTGAGGTTAATGAGGTCACCGTAGCTCAGTATTTATTTGCATTTACGAAAATGAAATGAAACAGTTTGTTTTGTTTTGTTTTGGGTGCGGGGCGGGGGGCAGGTAGGCAGCTCCATTTTTATTACAGATTAGAACGCCAACTCCAAGTGGTTCTTTGCAGTATGATGAGTCTATGCAAAAATTCCAGAATTCAGTAATACTGCTGAGAGCCAGATTCTACTGATGATAATACCTTTGCTCTGTAAGTAGTGCATTTATTTTATCTCTATGAGATCTGTGCTATGAGGTTTCAAATTAAAATGATCCAGGAATAAACACTGAAAAGAAGAAACTTTACCTTCTGTACAGCACAGTCCGCAAGCATTTGCCGCTGTAGGTAACTAGAATAAAAGAGAAATATTTATCTATATGAGCCAACATTTGCAAAACTGAGGTCAAACTAATTTTATTTGCAAATTATGTTCTTGCTTTGTCAATGGTGATGATTCAGTAGTGTGTTCAATTTCCTTTTGACACAAAAGGATTTCTGGAATAATGTCCCTCTAACTACTCATGATAGTGTACCACAAAATCAAGGGTGGATCCAGATGTTCCCAAAATAGTGTCTAAATAGAAGCTTCATGAATTTGCTCAAGAAAATCTTCATAAGCAATTATTTCTATAGAAAATTGAGACAGTATGTGTATAGGAAGTTTGATCTTAGCATATATTTGTACTTTCATAGCATCCAAAAATATATAAAATGGCTGGAATGCATAATACTTGACACAATGTAAACAGACTCTTCTTAACAAAAGCAAATAAGCAATTTTTAGAATCATCTAATTATGAAACTTTATTTAATTTAGAAGATCAGAGATTGAAATATTGAATGAGAACTACTTTTATGCACAAGATTAATACCTGAACTTTTTTTCAGTATTGCTGAGACAGAGATAATTTGAACATCTCGAGTGTGAGTGCTACCTTGTGCACAGGGACTTTTATTTCTTACAGCATTTTATATAGCTGAATTAAGCTGATATTCAGAGGCTGTGGAGAAGAGGTGGTGTTAGAGCAGTTGACTACAGGATATAAATCAAACCATTCTCATAATTGAGCTGTTCAGAAATATGCATTTTCTTCTGTGTAACAACTGACAGTATCAGTGAAAGGCTGATAAATAGGAGGATAATCAGTTTGCAGTAGCTACATTGTCTCAGCACAAGTTTTCCACCACTGTAATACACCTGTGTCTTTCTTAGCTGTAAGAAATTAATTTAACAGATGAATAATCTCATTATATACCAAGGTGCTTATCTATCAAGAAATACCAAAACTTTCCTTTGACTTGAATTCCTCTGCTGACCGGAATCAAGTCACTAATCTGATTATAAAATGTGGCAAATGCTAAGATTTGTTGCAGCATATGTGCACTTTGTGATGTTTGTTTCCTGCTTTCCTAGTTCCCTGAGCTCTATACTCCCTTTTGAAGCACTCCGCAGCTGCTGCCTTCCTGCAGCCAGCCAGCCTGCCTGCCGAGGCTTCCTTTAATGGAAATCAAGGCACAATGGGAAGGAATGAATTTGCAGAGCTCGTCTGTGACAAAATCAGGGTGTTGCCAGGGCACACACCTGCAGCAGGGAGCTGAAAAATTATTCCAGATCACACATCATAGGCACAGCCAATGTTTAGTACAACACAGGACAAAGATTTCATAACAACTCACCCAAGAACAGGAAGGATGCCATAACAATTTAAATTAGAGGAGGATACAAAAAGTTTTCAGTTACCCAGGAGTTTGTATTTAAAGTTGAGTTTCCCTCGATATGCATATGAATAAATGAAATAAATTCGACCTCTGGCCAAATATCACTGCTTCCTTGTCTAAAAAGATATATTAATAGGTGATAAGTACAAACAAGCATTACACCCATCTTTCAACTGTTGAAATGTTGGGCAAGAAAGCAAATCCAACTGGCAGGAATATGTTTCCACAGGAAGATAAAAGCTGAGACTCTTACTTATGTGTCAAGGCTGTTAGAACTTTTCTAACATTTCTGTGATTCTTCACAGTAATTCACCATGAGATCTTCACAAAATTGTATTTTATACAAGATACAGACATATTGTCAGAGTACACATAGTAAATCTAGTCTGCCCTCCAGGAAACAGCAGTTTACAAGGAAAACTTGCAAAAGCAAGAGAAATCCTTTTGATCCTTTGAAAGCTTGTGTTCCAGGACAGCTTGCTTGGAGGTGTATGAAGTGTATGAAAGAACAAGGAACCTGTTTTTTTATTCATTCATTGAAACAAAACTCTTCTTCAAGGCAGACTTGAAACTGCACCAAACTTTCTGTAATGAAAATGTGAACATTACTCCTTATAAATACTCAGATTTGACTGACCATGGCTGAGTAACACTGAGAATATGACATGTACTATTTGAAAAGGAGTCTTTCAGTGGAAGAGTGAAGGCAAAGCATTCTATACTGGTACTCTCTTGAAATGTGAAATATTTCCAAACAGAATAAGACATGATGCTGAGGAAGGTATTTATGAGCCTTGAGGATAAACAGTTTCTAACTGAGATGATTTAACATTGTCCAGAAAGGGACAAATTGAGCTAGAAGTGGATAAACCACTCAAACCTCCTCTGTATCTAACATAATTTAGTAAGAATTCCATCAGTGGTAGTAAGCTTTTCACATCTAGTGTTTTCAACATCCTATAGCAAGAACAAGTGAATCAATGAAAGAATACTAACCAATTGGCAGAGGTATCCAGAACTCCCCATGAATCTCAGTTGAGATGTACTTTAGATAGTGTGACATTAACTTCTCAGTTAGCATCACACTTTTTGGCACATAAATTGATCTTAAAAGACTCTTAAAGATGCAGTGTATGAAACAATTTATTTGAAGGTTTTCAAATTTTCATTCACCTTCAGGAATTATTGTCATTTCTTGTTCTGTAAACCTCAATTTGATTACTAGTGCCACAGATCAAATGACTGTCACCTTTCTGTGTCATGTGACCCTCCTCTGCACTGGAATGGAAAGATAAGGCATTTCTCACGCAAGGCACCAACAATTATCATTGCACTGCAATACTGAAAAATGTGACACTATGGATTTGGGAAAAAATTACTATTACGAATAAGAAACATGTTGAAAAAAAAAATCAAAGCTACAAAGCCAAGCATTATAGTTAAGGCAAGAATTAAGTTTGCCCATATCTTGAAAACAGATGCACAGCATAGCCACATCACTCCTGGGATTAGTAATTGCCTAATTAGAAGTGAACTGAGCCATGGAATCCATGAGGGCTCTGGATGACCAGACTGAATTCAGAAGTGAAAACCTAAATGAGCATAGCACTACAACTGAACAGACTAAGCGGAGCACTGCACAGTTGCAACAGTGCTATTTCTAGTGTCAGTGATAAATGCAAATAGTATCATTCAGGCTGCAATAAACATTATATGTCCTGCATTAGGAAGAACATAACCAGTCGGTAGAGGGAGGTAATGCTTCCCTTCTACTCAGTACTGGTGAAGCACATCTGAAGTTCTGGGCCTAAGTTTGGGCTCCCCAGGACAAGAGTGAGACATGGACTTACTGCAGCAAGTACAGCAAAGGGCTGCTAAGATGGTTAAGGGACCACAGCATCTGACATACAAAGAGAGGTGGAGACAGCTGTGACTGTTCAGGCTGAAAAAGAGGAGGCTCTGGAAGGTCTTGTCCACAAGTAAAAATATCTAATGGAAAAGAATATCCAGCTGGACTCTTCTCAGTGACATCCTGTGAAAAGACAGGAGGATGTGTATTTCACAAACTGAAAGACAGGAAATTCCAGTTAAATGCAGGGGAAAAAAGCTGTGGGTTTTTGTTTTATTTATTTATTTATGTATTTGTTTGTTTGTTTGTTTGTTTGTTTATCTATCTATTTATTTATTTAGGTTTTTTTTTCATTTGGGGTTTCCCCACCCCGAGAGCTGTCAAACACTACAACATGATGTTTAGAGATGTTGTGGAGCCTTCACCTTGGAAAATACTGGAAATCTGACTGAACACCACTTTGAACAATATGCTTTCACCTTGCTTTGAGGAGCAAGTTTGGACTAGCTCAAGTCCAGAGAGACCTTCCAACCTCAGTCTTTCTGTCATTCTGTTATCTGCCAATATCTCCAGTCTCACAATGCTGGTGACTGAGGCTGTCCAGGCTGAGCAATCAGCTACTCAGCACCACAGTTCTGGGCTGCAGCTTTCTGTATTTTCAGAATTTTAGTTGCCATGGGGGAGATGATAAATTTGAGAGGCTCTTCTTTGAAGACATCTGATTTGAGAACTTGAATTAAATACAGCAGATGCCTGTATATGGAAGTGTTAATTATGGTCTGAATTATGATGCCTTTATATTTAATTATATATATATATATATATATATATATAATATTTAGATATAATATTTCAATTTTATTTGTCAAAAAGAGACCTTTATTTTAAAGAAGAAACTGAAGAAAATGTAGCCATTTTTACCTGTGACATGAGTGTTTCTTGATGAAAACATGGTATCTTTTCTGGTATTTGTAGGATCTTATGGAAGAAATTTATCTAATTTTGTTTGGAGAATTAACTGTTCAATGGCTAAAGTAAAATTAATACTATCTTATATTAATACTTCAATTAATATAACTTGAAATACTGCTTTCTTTTCCCAAATACTCACTTTAAAGATCCTAAGTATCTTCTTTGTTTTAATTTGGTGCAAGTCTGCAAGTCATTACTAGTACGCACATAAGGATTGATGTGATAGGGATGAACAGTGGCTTTCCAAGAACTCTGGGAGACCTTGGGTGCTGATGATCCAGTTCCTCATCAAATGTTCAAATTCACTGTTCCTGTCCAGCACTCATGTGTCTCACTGGGCACAGCAGGTTTACACTGCATTGATCACCATGTCTGAATATGCACAGCATATTCTGGAATAGGCATTCTCTGTGCAACAGAAGCTCTTACTCCTTTTGGTACAGAAACCTGACAATGGAATTCATTTATCTCAGTTCCTCAGAAGCTGTTTCTACTTTTTACTTCCTTTTTCCTTTTCCCAGAAATGTCTGCTTCTCTGAGGTATGAAACGTAGGGATGAAATACAAGAGTTAGGGTAGTTTACAGATGAGGGCAAACATTAAGAAGCCACACCTTGCCTTGAGACTAAATGTTGTTTTTGAAGGCAAGATACTGCACCTATGTATTATCTATTAATACAGTAATGTTATGAGCTACACAATGTCGTGGGTAACTAAATAGTGCTTGTCAATAACTTCAGAAATTGTAAGAAAATAGACTCTTACTGGTTATTTTCAGCTGACTAACCAGTGGTTGAAGGAATTAATCAGTTCTTTAGCTGACAGATTCCTTTTAGCACGGCAGGGAGGGAAGCTTGGTGTGAAGCAGATACATCTATCAAACTATCTTTCAGTTCTGACAGTCAAGGAGGCACCAGAACATTCACACCTTGAGTTTGATACCCACTCTTCTCTAAAGCTGGTCTGCTCAAAATTACTTCGAGTTGCGCTACTTTTGTTTTGCTTGGTTTTGACTCTCACTTCTGCACAACCTTGTTAAGGTATAACAGTGCCATAAGAAATGATACTCCTTCTACTCTTGCTGTGTAGTATGGTGTTCCTCCTTCAGCTTACAACAGCTGTTTTTCCTGGTGAAATCTTCTGTTTGCTTCCATGTGACTTGATAAGGCAGCTGAACCTTCTGTGAGCTCAGTCACTGTTAATTGTCCAAGTTGAGCAAATTCTTTTCCGCTCCTGTGTTTCCAAAAACCATTGTTTGCACAGTAAAAATACCATGAATTTGACAGTGATTGTGGAGTTAACACTCTGCTTCGATGGAGTCATGCAAGAATTAAGAGTATGATTTCCGACCTGGGCAAGTCCGTAAGAAGGGTTTTATGAATTCGTGTTCTAAATTGAACTTGGCTACCTGACATGCAGAAGTTGTTAAAATCGTTCTTGTTTTCTGTGCTTATCTGGAGAGGAGTTGTTTCCCTTCCGTCCTCATTTAGTCACTAGCTGTAACAGTTGCGCTCCAAGGCTACACTAAAAATGTGTATACCACAGATTGCACAGAGTATCACTAGCAACAAGTAAATCAAAGCCGTGGTAGGGAGAGGGCAATTAAAACAAATATGGTAGCACAAAATCCTCAGACTGAAGAGCATGTGGAAGGACACTTGAGCGGGAAAGAATACATCAGCCTTGCCATCTCCGGTGACATTGGTTCCTACTAAAGCTCTCGACTCTGCACACAATGACATTCCTCGACGCCTGAACCCGCGCGGTGCCGCCCGACGGCGGGGCAGTCCCGACCCCGCGGGGCACCGGGGGCGTCCGCGCCGTGCCCGCATCCCCATCCGCATCCCCATCCCCATCTCCGGGGCATCCCCGCGGCAGGGCGGGCGCGGCTCTGCCCGGCGGGGCCCGGGGCCATCGCGCCTCCCCCCGGCCGCCGCCC
>VXAU01003688.1:1168606-1210812 GCA_013399695.1 Formicarius rufipectus | reverse complement strand
GGGGCGGGGAGGGGCGGAGCGGGGCGGCGGGGACCCTGGACAGCGCTGGGACGGGCGCCCGCAGAGCCCGCGGCGAGCTCGGGGACGGCTGTCTCGCCGTGCTCGGGTCCGCGCCCCGGGGTCGGGCGGGGCGCCACGGGAAGCCCTTCTCCCCTCTGCATCCCCAGCGCCGTTCGCACCGTGCGCCGAGCCAAATACGGTTGTGGGTGAAATACGCGTGGATTAGGGGCTGGAAGCGCTCGGGGAGCTCGCTGAGGGCTCTGGCCACGAGGGGTTCTCCGTCGGCCTTTGTGCATTGTGAGGCTTTCTAAGAATTCGCGAACTACTGATGCCCGTCAAGCTAATTGAACCCATTCAGGCTGGTGCTACAGCGTTATGCTTAGGTAAGGTTTCTCATCTGATTTTCAGAGTAATTCATATCACTGGACCTCCCGTGTTAGACACAAAGCTGGTATTTCATCATGTACTTGATGTTCTAACAATAAGTTCCTTTTTTTTTTTTTTTTTTCTGTTTCCATTTCCTATTCCAATTATTCTTTTCCTGTGAAGAATAAATGAACTCCCAAAATGTGTTGCATTCATTATGATTAGCAGCTTTTTGGTCAATTTTCTTAGCTCCCCTATTCTTTCTATTTTTTTCAAGACTTAAGGCTTGCAATTCCTTTTCTGAGTGAATAGGGTTGTTTCTGTGGCTAAAGTGCAGTGACCATTGCTAGCCTAGGCCTAGTAGCCCCTGTCTGAAGTCATCACTATCTATAATCATGAGACACTTGAAAAGTTTTCCTCTTATAGGTGAAAAGGAGTGCTTTTATATATATCTTACATTCTCTCTCAAGCTTTATCATCTAGTGCTACTTCTAAAATGGCTCTGTTTTCAGAACTGGTCACTTATTCTGTGGACGTAATAAGATGGCTTTCTAAATTCCAAGGGTGAATTAACAGGAAAAAGTCCTTACCAAGGATGCAGTGTATCTGTCATGCTGTATTTGGGCTGTTCACT
Source organism: Formicarius rufipectus (assembly GCA_013399695.1). Taxonomy (NCBI): domain Eukaryota; kingdom Metazoa; phylum Chordata; class Aves; order Passeriformes; family Formicariidae; genus Formicarius; species Formicarius rufipectus. Next base: position 1,209,812 of record VXAU01003688.1, on the reverse strand, counting down.
TTCACTGCACTACAGGTCACACTGTGCTGCATGTTGGTTGGTCTGAAAGGAAATGGTAAGACATTTGCTAGCTGGAATACTAATAGGAAAAAAGAAATTTTATTCACTCAGATTTTCCACTGTGAAGTCTCGGAATACAGAACTACAGAAAAATGTAACAGAGGAATTTTTCATAACAAGCCTAAGAGTTTAATTATATTTCTATGAATAGAACAAAGTGTTTTACTTATTTGGAAATAGTCTAATCTTAGGGTTTTTTCCTAAGACAAAACGCCCAGTGGTGCCACTCCCTTTTCTTGTAGTTACAATTAAGAAGATTTGTTTCCAAATTACAGAAAGTAGTACCAAGGAAGCATACACTTTAAAACCTATAAATGAACCTACTGCTTTACTAGGGTTAGGAACAAAAGGTGGTAACAGCCTGTGCTGGGAAGTGATTTCATTTACAGACTATTTTACATGATTAATCAGAGAAAATAAGCAATTTAAACGACTGGAGAATGTGTACAAATGTGTTACAAGTGTTCTCTTAATTACAGAGAAGTTTCTTGCTTGGATTGAGTTGCTCTGGGGTGCTACATATGGCCATACATTGCTCAATTCTGATGACTGCCCTCTTTGCTTTGCCGGTAGCAAGAACCTTAAATGAATTAGATGATTGTGAGGAAGCATGAGGAATACTGTAGCTGTGATATAAGAACTTTATGCTCCCCATTCTCAAAAGAGAAATGCATTTGCTGAAATCATGGTGATATAGAGCAGGCAGGAAAAGTATGGAGGGAGCAGGAAGGAAAACATGTAGAGATTCCTTGATTGCATTTTTTTTTTCCTGTGGAATTATGTAGCTTGCAGCTATAATGAGTCATGACAGTGCAAGAGCATGAGGCAAACATCAGAGGACAAGGTAAGGAACTTAGTTCTACAGTGGGATTTTTTTACCCTTTTTTGACATCAATAAAATGCCTCACTGTCCTGTCTCCCACTGGTTCACTTGCTGAGTATTCACTTAAATTATTCAAGTTTTTGACAAATCATTAAAAACGAGAAGTCAAAGTTAGTGTCCATAAAAGTAAGTTTTAAAGCCGTGTATATTTGTCTTATTCTGATTCATGCTTTTTTTTTTTTTTTTTTTTTTTCAAAAATCTGTCTTTAGCCTTCTAGGACAGTCTGTTTCAAAACAGATCCCATAGTGAAATCAAAACATAAGTAAGAGTAGATAATAAAACTTAATATGCCAAATATTAGTAGCAGTCAAACCTGGCTGTGTCATTCCATAAAAAATACAATATTACAACTACTATGAATATGAATGCCATCTGTTTGAAATTCTCAAATGAAAATGCCAAGACTCAAAATAAGCAATCTAATAAGCCAAGAGTTTGTAGCAACTACAGCCATTTTCCTTTTAACTGAATTGAGTTGTTCACAAAAAATGTTGTAAATTGTGTTCTGCTCAAAACCCCCCAAAACCTAAAAATCAAGCACCTGAGTAAACTAATGAAGCAGATGCAACATTCTAAATTTCAACAAGAAAATATGTACTAAAATGTACTGACTGTATCTCGTATCTACTTTGTAGATAAGTTTGGGGTTTTTTTTTCCCCCCATAAAACCTTATTCATTTAGGTAAAGTTCAGTATAGGTAAAAAGAAATCTTTTAAAATGTTTTAAAGTATTTTATTGTAGTGTTGTTTAGAAATGGTTACGTTTCAATTTGCGCATTTTATTAGCATATGAAATATGAGCCATCAGAGAGCTGCCATTAGAGTTTCTTTGCTGGAATTCATTGCACATTTTTTACTATTTACTCTTTAAGATCTTGATTGTCAATGTGTTTATTAAAATTTACTGCATTTATATTGATGTTTAGCATTGCAGTGAAGACTTAGCATTTGAAATTTAAATTAGGCTAAATCTCACATTTGACATTACTTTGAATATTCTTTTTAGTGCATTTTCAGCATCTGAGATATGGTTGTAATATATACAATGTATAATCAGCATGTCTTGTGTGAATAGTTGTACGAGGAGAAGAGATTCAAGTTTATCATTAGACAGCTACTGTATTTTTAAGTCAGTTCAGGGTCTTTGTTCAAGAAAGCAGCACTGTTCCGGGAAGAATGTTAGTATCTATGTAATTTTAAAATTACAATAGGATTTAAGCATGTGCTTAAATTTACTAGTGCTCCCGAGTAGGACTTCTAGCTATGGTGTAAACAACAAACACATTTTTTGTAATAAAGGCAGCAAAATTTGCTAGCAGCAGCAGATTTTTTATAAGGTTTTGCTTATAGATTCGCCTGCTACATACAATTGAAAAGACCATGTTAATATCTCTAAAGAAGCCTTTTGTAACATAGCTATTGATTGCTGCTCCTTTGGTAATATGCTATTCTTCCATTTTTTTTTTTTTTGATGTCTTACTGAGGTGATTGCAGTTGGAGGTCCATGCTAGTGTTCCCGTGTCATTTTGGCTCCTCATTTATACCTTGTAGCTCACCACATAGGATAATTACTTATTTTTGTAGATGTGGAGTCTGGAGCAAGCTGACATCTACTTCCTTTTTGTAGGAATGTAGGTTTCTCAGCTCTCAGTTGTTCTGCTGCTTCATGACTTATGTCAGAACAAGTATGTCCTCTAGGGATTAATTCTACTTCACCTTAGAGAAACCTCAGCACATCCTGTTCGTTGATTCGGACCCCAAGCATGTGTATGAGCTCCAGGCCTTCCACGGGCCTTCAGTCTTCAGGAGAATCTCATCCTGTCAGAGCACAGTATTTTGTGATATTCCCTTCCACTTATTTTTCATTCACATTTCCTATTATATGATAGTTTTGCTAAGCGGAATCATGCCCTTGCTAAGAATATTACTGCTTTCAGATTTAATTGTGATGTGCTTTACCTGGCATTCTCATTTGCTTCAAATGCCCATTACCACGATTCAGACCCTCAGTGCTACTTGAACTTGGCAGCATTGTGGTAGCCATTATTCTTGACTTTACTATTTTGAGTCTTTAAATTATTCCTTTGTATTACATAAAGTCAATTTGTGAATTTATTTTCTTCTTACATATTCATACTAGAAGCAGCTATTCTAAGACAATGGTGCCCTGCTAGTAGAAGTACTCAAATGAGCCCCCTCCTTGTGCAAATCAGCACCAGTAGGCTAATTTCTTACAGGCAGCGTACTAAGCCTAGATGATAACCAAGCTGTGTCCTTGTGTTATTTCTGAGAGGGTACTTTGTTCATGAGACCCCTTGTCTGTACCTCCTGTGTACATGTATCGGTCTGAATGTGAGCAGAATGCTCTGCTGTCCCTGCTCCTGTGACAAGGCCACTTTTTCTCTGCCCTAAAGCAAGGGGGAAAATGCCTGGAGACTTGTCTGAAACTCTCCCTTGGGACGGTTTGGCTGTGCCTTGCGCTTTACGCATGGCTATGCCCATTGATTGTTTCAGCTAAGTCCATATAGAAAATAGGTCAGCCATGCAGTAGTTCAGGAAGAGAGCTTTAATTGTGTGGTTATACTCTAGAAACAGGATGGTGTGCATCATCATGGAAGAGACTGGAAGCTCTTCCAAAGATGTCATCAAGCATTGGGGAATCTAGCCCTTGGACTGCTATTTGTATTAGAGAGTGGCAGGGAATAGCCCATGCAAGTCATCCAATTGATTTGGTGTGAATGAAATAAAAATTTCTTGCTAGAAGGCAATGTGCTAAAATTCCTTGATCATTTTCCCGTCTACAAATGGAAATTGAAAGATACATAGATTTATGAAGTGAATCTTTTCCTTACCCCCATTCTAAGGTAATCCTAACAAAAAAAAATGTATCGTGCTTTCTGGGAAAATATATTTTGTGGGAATCCTCCTGGTGTAATTCTAGAATGTCATGGATTCCAGAGAGTGCAGTAAAACTTATGGTTTCTGTGATGCCATGTACAATAGCTGCTGCTAAACTCTTCCCTTTTAATGAATAATAGCACAGCTATTTTTCAAACCCCATAAACAGGTTTCTCTAAAATATATTAGTCTGAAGTGTATTGTATAGTGATGACTGCCTTTCTAATGCTGACCAAGGTAAATCTGTGTTTAATTTAATTTTAACCTTGCATTTCACTTGGCACTTGATACAGATGGAGACTGACAAAAGTTGTTCAGGGAAAGACGATTTCCCTCCTCGGCAAATACAGAAACTCTTCACACATGAAAGAGCATTAGTAAAAGCCTGAATACAACCAAGGAACACCTCAGCAAGATTTCTGGTTTGTTACTTGGAAAAATTGGGGTTTTGCATTTGCTCATAATTATTTTTATATTTTGAAAATGCAAGACAATATACTCAGGTGCTGTGTTCTGGTTAATAAGGAGGGACATCTGCTCACATTAATAACCATGTCCCTCCCTAGCCCTGACTGCAGGCATCCTGGAGCCTAAAATACTCATTGCAGTTCATGTTTTAAATAGAACTGCTAAAAATGGCAAAATTTCCATATCTTTGGAGAAAGCATGCATCCATTTGAACTTTAGGGTTTTTTTGTTTGTTTGTTTTGTTGTTGTTGCCTTTTTTTTTTAATTATTATTCTTATTTTTTTCCCCTCCAAAATGGTCTTCATTCTTCATAGTTGTCTTTTTGCACTGGCAAGCTGAGAGTGCAAAATCACTTGCTTTATGATGAGAAAAGTATTTGGTAGACTAATAAACTGTTGAAATTTTGGTGAAAATAAAGCCATTAATCCATAGATTAAGAGGAGCGGAGAGTGCAAAACCACTTGCTTTATGATGAGAAAAATATTTGGTAGACTAATAAACTGTTGAAATTCTGGTGAAAATAGAGCCATTAATCCATAGAACTCACAAGGTATATTTAGAGGTAGGATTTTAGAATTTACATATGAGAGGAAATGTATGAAGGGAAGGATAGTCTTGTGGCTTTTGGTCAGTGGGAAACTGATTGTATTTTTTTTTTTTTCCCTCAAAAACTTCAGGAAATATTGACAGAAATAATTATGTTTAATTTTAGATGGAATTAAATGCTTATTTTGCTGCAGTTAGACATTCCCAAACAGGTTGCATGATATTAACAAAACCAGCCAAGGGGAAATGCCTGTTCTTTAAGCAACAATGAAGCCTTCAGAAATGGGAGAATGATGTCAAACCTGCTGTGTGTTAGCCATGAAGGCTTAGGTTGAGGACACCTTCCTTGTTCTGCTTTTATATATAGCACCTTCACCCTTTTATGAATCCTTTCTGCAAAATCTATTTTAATTTCACTTGTGTGCAAGTGTTTTCATTCCATCTTTATTCTTAAAATCTGGCTGAAAATCTTTATAAGGTTTGACCTCATTTTTGTAAATCACTCAGATCTGCTAAACTGGCCAAAAAACTCATGCAATCCCTTAAATTATATTAGGAGATCTCGATTCACTTCTTAGCTCAGCTTCAGTTGTTCTTTTGTGATCTCCAGATGCCTTGTTTCCCCATGTATAAAAGAGACATCATTATGTTTCCTTTCATATTCCATTTTTCTGTCTTATCCATTGAGAGGGATAGACATTATCTTTTGCTGTATATTCCTGTATGGCCCTGATCTTAATTTGAGCTTTCTGGGTTAAAATAAGCAAGTAACAGACCTAGCAACAGAGAAAGAGCAAAATGCAAGATAATAGTGGCACAATTTTTCTGTTGAGCAAACCTGCCCAGGGATTAACTCACCAGACAGAAGGTTAAATACCAGTGTAAGCGAAAGCTCTGTAAGAATTTTCACTTGTTGACCAAGTATCAATTTCACTGATTGAATGGTGACTTTCATGAATGTTAAAAGGTAATACAATATTTCTCTCTGTAGACAAAAACTTTTGTCTGTGTGGTAGCAATGAAATAGCATAGAGGAGACCAGTCTTCCAGTTAGGACTTAAGCATGGCTTGCAAAAACATTTTGACAGGCTCATGAGGCAGAGACTACATTTGTAGTGTGACACTGAAAATCTGCAGCTGACCTGAAAACTAGGATCAGCTTCGATCAACTCCACACTTACTCTGCATGTCACACACTCCAGGTCTGTGGGAGATGCAGCATGATAGTCTGCTATATGTGGAAAAAGTCATTGACCATAACAGTGATAAAATTTAGAACCAACAGAGGCATGGCCAGTCAAAGCTCGAAATGTGCAGCTGTACCATGCCTGAGATAGAGAAGTCATGACATAGTGACGATTCTCTTGGCAGATTATAGAGGTGCACTAGCAAATGCCAGTAAAAAGTGCTTTCAACAGTTGCTTAATATATGAAATGTGGTTTCATTATATTTTCCTTTGAGTTTCTCTTTGAAAATTATTTACAGTTCTAAGTAATAGTAAATTCTATGGAAAAGAGTGTTTCAATCATAAATAGAGGGGAATTAAATGGTTAAAGTATATTTTTCAAATAGGCTTTGAATAGGGAAAAATAAGATAAGAAACTGCAATGAGAGTAGTAGTGGCAGAAAAGCATCTAATGGGGTTGATGCATTTAAAAAAAATAGTTAGATTTTATTGCCATTGCTATAATTTACTGTATTGTAAATGGCTGATCTATCTAATGCTGGCATAAATATGCCAAAAAAGGCAGTTATGTGTTTTTATATAACAAATGCTCACTGGTTGCTTTCCCAACTGTTATGCTATGATAATGGAAAACACTCATAATCTTTAGTAAAATATTAATAAATGCATACAGATCTTTAATGCTAAACTTAGGTTTGGTACTCTGTCTTTTAGCAAAGAAACTTATTTAATTGCTTAGGAATGCAATCCTAATGTCAGTTTAATATAGTATGGGCAGTGTGGGATTTAGTTGCCTGTTATAAACAGAGTTGAAAACCCAGAGCAAAGGTTTACAAGATGAATATGCTGCAAAGATACTTGTGATACTGTGAGAGCTTAATTTCTCCATTGTCACAAGATACATGTAAAGTTAGTGCTTGTGTCTTGTTAGAACTTGCCAGCTCTAGGTATTTAAAATAAATGTTTCGTATTTCCCGCAGCACCTAAACTGTAAGCAGAAATGTCAAATGTTTCTGATCTCATACAAAGGAAGACATACACAGTGCAGTACTTTCTTTTTACCTGCTGAGAGTGCACACTCTGCAAGATTCACAGTGCTTATGAATGCTCTAGAATGCCAAAATGCTTAAAAATGTCATCTTCATCTTGACAGAAAATTCTTCAAGATATGGCCTTTTGTTATCCTTACTCTTAATCTCTGGTTTATATCCTCATGCATCTCATTCCCTCCCTCTGCCCCAGCTATACACATCCTGTCTCATACTTTACCCCCTAGAAAATGGGGGAACTTGCTATGTAGCATCCTCTTTCTGTGCACATAAACAAACACAGAGGTGGAATCTATTGTTTGCTACATTATTTCTTTTTTCAAGGGCCCAGTCAACAATAAATGTAGCCTTCCAGTCAGAGGAGCATGTCTTTTAAGGATAATAGTCAAATAACAATCAAAACCGATCCGAAGTACTCATCTGAGTACATATGCACTTGCTAGGGCCAGAACTTGATTTTGGCTCATTTTTAGGTATTCTGTCACAGTTCACTGTCCAGTCACTCTGAAACTGAACTGTTTTCTTTGCTTCCTTGGAGCCACTATTCACAGCAGCAGTATGCAACACAGCAAGCTGGAGACATCCTGTTTTCTGGCTTCATTTTGAAATGAATGTCCTTTCTTACTGTAATGATAAAAACAGTAGTTCAGTGGTGGATTTCCACTTTAAAGATTTAGAAAACAGCACATGCAGAGTGGTTGCTTTTAACACTGGTGGGAAATAGCACTTGAAGGGCCTTTGATGTGGGGCAGCCCCTACACTAGAAGTGAGTGTTACAGTAGCTGGAGTGTTGAGACAAAGAAGTTTATCAATTACATTTCATTTTAGTTTGGATTGTCAACGGAGCAAATGACCCCAGATGACCTCATGGCTACTTCTGTTTAGCTATCATTCCCATTTGGAGCTCTAGTCTCCGGAGCGAGACTTTCAAGCTGTATTCTGCACTCCTTTTGCCTGAGGACTGAAGCCCAAAGTCTTCCAGCACTGAAGCCTAAATTGCCACACCTTGAACTATCTGTGTGCTCTTACAGTTCCTTATGTCTCTGGTGGCACACTGGGAGGAAGGTCTGGCTTGCAGTTTTGGGTAATTGCTGACATTGGTGCACTTCTATGCTGCCTCACTGGATTCAGGTCAGGGCCTTCAAGGAAGTCAGGTAAGTAATGCTTCCATTTAGAAATCTCAGATACATGTGCAGCACTAACTGGTATTTCAGAGGGCTTCATAGAGAGACAAAAGTTGTTCCTTATAGATGTTTATAAAATATCTTTAAAACAGAAAGTGTAAAACTATGAAATCTTAAATCATTCTTCAATCTGGCCTTTAAGTTAGAAATTGATACTGCTTAAAACAAAATGCTAGAAAATAACATAGGAAATATCCAAGCTTAGGACAATGAAACAAGGTATGTCATTCCCAGCCTCCCAATAGATGCTAGTGAAGCAAACGGCTGAAACTAGAAATTGGATCTTGACAGCCAAATCAGGGTGATACACATGTAACCTTCCTTAGTTGTGCAACGGGGAGTTATATGTAATCAACATATAATCAACACCATGTATAATTCAACAGGGCTGATTGAAAACCAAAAACCACAACCACCAAAAAAATTCCCTAAAATCTATAATAATGCTGGAAAGTTCCTTGAAATTACAGTTTCAACATATTGTATAGACTATACTGACAGATTACAGAAAAATTATTTGCATAAGTACCTACCAATCTTCAGTGGATTCGTAGTAGAGGAAAAGAAATTTATCAGTAAGAGAACTGTCTGTTCCATTAGAAATAGTTTTGTTCTATTGCCTGTGTTTTCCTTATTTCTTAAGGATTTTTAATCCTCATGTCCTTCTATAGGCTTCCTTCTCTACTTTCTTCTCCTTTTCCCCTCCTTTCTCCTTTATCCTATCTGTATCTCCCTTCTCTCCTTTTTATATATCATATAATAAAGAGTAGCAGATATTGCAAAATAAATCAGAAAAAAATGGAAAAACTATGCCATCTGAGAAATGGAGCAAAGCTTTGATCTTTCAGACTTTGCTAAGAATCCTGCAATAACATTGTTGCAGCCAATGCAGTTATGTAGGTTGCAAGATGAAGAATTGTGGATAATTCTAGGTACCCTGCCTAGAATAACTCCAGGAAGATTACCCTATGGTTCATACAATGCCCAAAGCTCAGGTTCAGTAGCACAGAGCATGTTAGTTTGAATGACAAGCATATTTTCTTGTAAGAGTTTTTAATATGATTCTAGTCTTTTGGAAAAATAAAGTCCTCTGGTGAAATCATCTCACTTATTTTATGGAAAAGTTATCCGTATTTACCCAATGAGAGAAAGACCTGAGGGCATGGTGCAAAAAGTTACAAAAGGGAATTCATAAGAAAAGTAGCAGAAGAATCCTTAGGGTTAAAATACATTTAATTTTTCTCAATATTTAAATCCTGAATTTGTACCTCAAATTAGAGGTTGGTGATATGGTACATCCAATCAGAGTTTATGCGCTGTTCTTTGTTAACCTGCTCTTGGATTTCCCTTCCTCCATATCTCTTAATCTGTTTAATCTCTGTTCATCTGAAACACCTGCCACAGACATTGCTGAATTTCAGTGGAATTTACAAGATTTTCAAGCCAAGCATCAGTTTCTGTGTCAGTGTGTGCCTAGTGCTCTGGCTCAAAAATATCTAGAACTGCAACAGACACTAGAGTTTCAAAAAAGCTGGATGACATTATTTGTGTGGGATTTGAATATTCAACTTTGATACTGTTACAAGAAGTTGCAATTAAACAGCAAATGCATTTGAATCAGTATAATGCATGGTTTGAAACATCCTTCTAAATGCATCCTTTATAACTGAGGGAGCAGCACTGACTGAGGCTTCTACTATTTGATATTTTTTAGCTCTAAAGATGCATATTTTCTTTATTGTTTAGCACTACTGAAGGTTTGGTAAAGTAGCATTATATGCTATTTATTTTCCTTTGCATTGTGATCAATACCTCAATGATCCTCTGATTTTTTGCTGCGTGTATTATTAAAACAAGCTTCATTTTAATAATGATTTGAAGTTTCTTTATCAAGGATCTCACATTTCTAGACCTGAATAACTTGCTAAAATCTGCCCAATACTATCCTTTTGGTTTTAAATAGATATATCAAAGCTGAATATTTGATAAATATTTACAGCTTACTTTTCCACAGGCCACATTTTCACCTCACTCTTTACATCAAACTGCCACCAAGGCCAAGGGGAAGTTATTACAGAGCACATGGTGAACATGGCAGTTACCTCTGAGTTAATTTTGCATTCCTTCTCCCTCCTGCTGTCATTTGCATGTGCTGACTTTTCCTGTGTAATAGTAATGGGAGAAACATTCTGTGCAATTTGAGTTCTTTCAAATGCTTGAAAGGAGAATAGAATAAGTGGAACGGAAGGATTTGTAAAATCACTAGCTGCGATAACTTTAGCAATTGCACCGGAGACAATAGCAAGCATACCAGATTGAACATTCACCAGGAAACCAAAATCTGCCTCTTGATTTATTTAATTTTTAGTTTTGTTACACAAGTGGTATACACTAACAGCAGGCTAATGTTAAACATTAAGTGTGTATTTGTTGTGATTAATTAACAAGATTCATTTCCCTTAATACCACTTGGTATTTCACAAAACCTCTCATCTTTACTTTGCTTCATTATTTTAGTGAAAAAAAGAAGCCTGTGTTTTCAAAGACAATATAAATTCACATATTTACTTAGATTTTTCTGCTTTAAATGCATATCTTCTATATTTTCCAGAAGGGAATTAGAAAGCAAGTAAACAGTATGCTCAAATTGGTACTCCAATGTATTCCTAGAGCATTCAGTCTCACAGGGTGTGCTGTTAAACTTTGAAACTGTGCTTTTCAAAGGTAAGATCCACTGCTTTTGTGTACTCGAATCTTTTTTAGAAGAGCAGATTTTTCAAGAGATGGGCTATGAATAACTATATCTGCCTGTACCATTGTGTGGAAAATGACAAGTCAATCCATGAAATAAAAAAGGAAAGTACCGATTTACAGTGCACATGGCTAAATCAGCAATTTCAATTATTTTTAAACATGTTTTGTAGCAGAAACCATCTGTAGGCATTTAATCAGAAAGGAAGGTGCCTTCTGGTCCTGCCCTGCAAATACCATGGAAGAGAACAATTGGAAAAGTGACTGATTTCTCTGCTTCTTCAGAGCTGCTTTTTATGCCACAGGATCTACCTAAAGCACAATCAGTAGGTACATGATGGGTGTGAAAACACCCCTTCAGCCCTCTATTCTGGTTGAATACACATCTTGAATCAATATATTTTTTTCAGAAAAGTTACAAGGACATGACCACACTGCTGCAGGATAAGCATTTTCACTAATTACAAGTTCCTGTTATTACCTTCCCATGTATAGTTTCTAACCTTTCTAGAATCTCAAATGACCTCAGTTCTGTGATTGCCATCACATCTGCAATTCTACACATTCTACACATCTGCCAACCCCCCAAATTAAAAAAGCCAAGGTCATATGCTGGTTCAAAAATAAGAAAACATGCAAATCAGCATTTCGGTGACAGTGGCAGTCACAGACCTGTTAGGTTTAATCCTATTCGTGCTATATCCAGAAACCTGCTATTGACTTCAGTGGGAGTTGGCATGAGTGCCTAACTATGAATAAATATGAAAGGTAGTTGTCAGTGATTTTCAGTGTGAAAATGATTTTGTAGACATTGTAAACAGAAGTGACAGGTGGCAAATATCCAGTCAGAAAACTCTGCAATTGAAATCCGCTAATGAAACACTTTGCTTTCTACAGACCTAGTTTTCAGACAGTTCTCTAAGATCTACAGAGTTCAGGGAAACTTCTAGTACTTTTATTTATGAAACTTCTTGTTCATTATAATTTAAAGCTGTGAACACAAAGGAATATTTAACCATATGCACTGTCATTAGACACTACAATCAATGTGTTATATTGCTCCATGGTGCTCTAATGTATTTGGGAAAATAATAACAATAATGGTATTTATGCAAACCTACATATCAGTTGCATAAAGTTACCCACATCAACTTCAGTCAGATCAATGCATGCATGTACAAATCTTAGCAAGATAAGCATCTTTGAAGAAGTAGGAGAATTCTTCTAACATCTCTGAAGATGTTTGACTATTAATCCAGACCATGGTTCTCAAATAATAAGTTACTTCATGCATTAGAAATTTGGAATTTTTAAATAGTTTATTGTTTCATTTATTATAGAAGATGCAGTAATCCTGGCTAAGTAATGAATATTAGCTAAAAATTTCACTAATGGTATGAGATAAAAAGTTACCTTTTGCAGCACTTGCAGAAGCTCAGTTTACTTTTATCAAAAAATAATTACAATAATTGCAATTATCTTGTACTTTATTTGCTCCTAAAAAGCAGTTTTTGATCTATGAAATAAATAAAAATCAGATTTTGCAGATATCTGAAGGTAAAGATCCAGTTAAATTAGTAAGGCTCTATGCACTGTTAAGTTTGAGAGACCGAGCTGTAAGAGTAGGAATTTGGAAGGAATCAGTAAGCACAACTAGTAACCATTACTTCATATTCTAGACCTACAGTGCTCCTCCTTTCACAGATTCTAATTTAGATTCCACTGGCTATTGGCAAGACTTTGATCTTTACATTAAACTCCTGCTGCCTGTCATGAACACTGCATGTCCTCAGGACAAGTTTTAATTGTTGAAAAGATAAAATTCTGAAGACAAACTTATTTTTCTTAAATTTTCTCTTACTATTTTTGGGAAAGTATTGCACTTTCAGGGACTGCAAATGCAGATTAATGCTATATCTAAAAATATATTCCTTTAAAGTATGAGAGTAATTTCCAGATACCTTAGATGGACTTTGGTTTTGCTTGTCCTCACTGCAGCACCTCCTCTATTTCAATCGCCTTCCTTACCTTCCTCACCTGGGCACCTGGATCACTTGAGGTCTCATCAATTATGTCAGCTCAATATCAGGATTTCTCAAAAAGAGAAAACCCAGACCCAAAAATAATGTGCTGTGGTTACATACAGCAGGTTGTTTCTAGTGTGAGGTATCTTTAGCTCTGCCTCCGGAAAAATGGCCCTGAGCAGTCAAGCTCCAAAGCTGCCACAGCATAAGCAGGCCAGGCTTTTCAGGGGTAGTATCTCCGTCTAATTACGTTGCTTAGCTGATGGGACAAGCCATGCTTTGGACAGGGCTGAGGGTGCACGGATGTGCTGTAGCCAAGGGCTGCTCTTTCTGCCTGAGCTCATGACAGGGGGAAGCAGAGGATCAGGTGCTGTGAGGCTCCTGCTGGGTTTGCTATGGAGTGTTTTCACTGATAGGTTTTGACTCACAGGAAGAGAGTATTTTTCCCACGCTGTCTTCTCAGCATGCCTCCCTGTTATTAGGTCCTAGCACAGGAAAATATTTACCCTACAAAAGTACTTAATGTGATACTTAAAATGGCAAATATGTATTTTATCAGCAACATTTGGGAATCAATCTTTCCCTTAGCTACGTGCCAAAACATGGGTGTAATAATTAAGGTTTCTCCTGTGCCTTTAATTGAAACCAGAGATGTGGCTGCAATATAACTTTCACATCTGGAGCCTGGGCTTCTCCCAGGGGTATACTTGGATCTAAGGATTTGCTTCAGAGCATTACAGGGAAATGAGTCAGTCACATAATTTGTATAAGAAATTCAGTTATACTTTAAAACTAGGGGCTTGCCCTGTCTTCAAGAATACTGGATTCAAAACTAAGATATAGTGTTTGGTGTTATTACACAAATGCTAATATTTTAATACAGCAGAAATGTCTGTCTCACCATGACCTTAATTGGCAGTTTTCTATTAGATATGACTCACTGCCACTGCATACCTCCTTCAGTTACTTACATCTTGTGCTCTCCAAAGCAGCAATACCAAAAAAAAGTAATTCTTTGAAGGTGTGTGCAGCCTGAACATGTTTAAATTAACAGTGAAGGAAGCAGCCAAAAAATGCTTACTTAATTGTACAGGATTTAATAAGACTATCAAATACTTATTTTAACTTCTAAAAGTATTAACTTATATGTTGATGCAGATCTGAGCAATTTTCTCTGCATGTTTTGATGCCTCCTTTAAGTCCTTGGAAACAGACCAATCACCAGAGCTTTGATTCTGTTGCTACACACAGCACTTCAGGTTAATATTGTACTTCAGATTAAGAAGACAAAATTATAAGAGTTAGATATTTTTCCTGTGTTTGCTGATAGGCACAACAGCTGAAGCTGCAATGAGCTGCTACTGATAGGGTGGGTGATGGGTCCTAACCTGTCTGCCTCTCTGCAGAGGCACACTGACTGGTAAGGGTCAAAAGACAGTGATTTCTGAATCCCACAGAAATTGGAGCTGAATGGGAAGAGCAAGCCTCTGCCTTATGTAAAGGCAAGACAAGTTAACAACTGCTTCTGTGGAGGCAATGGCTTCCACACCACATTGAGCTCCTGCAAGTGCTGCAATCACTCTCGTACTGGAGAAAGTTAGATTCAGTCAACCATATCTTCCAACTCCTGCAAAGCAAACTATTTTTTTAATTGCTCACATGCAGCAATTCACTTGATATGTATGATTAAAAATAAAAGTGACATTATATCATTATATCATACTTTACTTGTCATACGAGAAAAATATTTAATGTTGCTTCTAATTTTTGTGCCATATCTATAAACTAAGAGTATAAACCCCTTTTAACTTCTGTTGATAAGTGACATTACTTAATTCTTATAAATGGCTGTGTTACTATTGTAGGGCTTTACTGTATCGTTGATTCATGGAACCATATTTCATGACACTCTCAAGAAAGGCTTTAACATAGGAAAAACTCAGAAGCAACTAGTACAAATAAACAATCAGGAAGGCATTTTGACTGTAAGACAAATACACATGTAAATATATGATGCAATGTTTGTACAAAGCATTTTGAGCACTGTTAAGTTATTCTGCAGCTATGACTATACCATGTGAAGTCATCTTCATTTTTCTGAGTGGCACAGTGCCATGTTGTATTCAGTCAGACACTGAATAAATTTGTTGCTTCTAGTTTGATCTCACATCAGATTATTTAATTTTAATTTTCAATTTGTTTCCCAAGGTAACTGACATCAATTAATACAGCAGAGATGGAGAATTCACATTAAACACTGCTTCTCCCCTGGGATGAGCTCTCTCAAAGCATGTTTGGAGAGGAATTAAAACCAGAATATTCTCTTTTTTTATTTTTGTTTTCTGTTATGGTCAGAAAACGTCTTTAAACATTGTGAATAATGGGAGGGCTGGCATTCCTCATCCCTAAAACACATCTACAGCTATTTGACTTAGCCTGTGATGTGTGCTATCATCATTCTCATACCTTCTTAAAGTTCATTATACAGAAATTCTTCCTGTAATCACTACACTGGGGACTCATTATCTTTCTCCTGTCAGACCTTTAACACCACTCTCTAATTACCTTCTGAGTGAGACACATTTTCATATAACACAATAGACATTTTTCTGAATATTAGTTACATTAAGTGCAAGATGCACTTAGGATACCAAATGGAAACTTGATGTTTTAATAAAGGAAGACCTAGTCTGTGAATAGAGTTTTTTCAGTATTTGAATGCTCTGAAGTCTCTTGGAATTAGATTTTCCCCTTTGTTTATTTAAAGATATGATTTAGGGGATTTTGTCATTGCTGAGGTCAGGAAGAGTTTTGAAATAATCACTGCTTGAAAATTCTTGTAATATTTAATTGATAATTGTTTTGAACTGAGATCTCCATTATCAAAAAAGCATCTGATTTGTTTCGGGAAAAATAAGAACTTCAGGATAATTAGAAAATAGTTCTGCAGGAAGCTTTCTTTAGGAACTGTCTCATCATTATTTGGACTTTAAAGATCTGATACTGGTTTTGTGCAACAGGGATGACATCATAAATAGCAACTGGCAGGGGCTCAAGGTCATGTTCAGAGAGCAAGGGCAAAGATTCCAGTCCCCACCAGGGCAGGAAGATGCTGAATGTAGATGTCATGCAGCACAAAGAATGGCATCACAAAAGGAAACCACATACACAGTAGCTGCATATCCAGCAGCTTTGTTGACATCGGTGCCTTTTGCTCCTGAAAAGATCTTATCCCATGACCAGCTTCTGGGAACTCTTCTTCCAACTTGGCAGCTTCTAGAGACTTCAGGTTTTCCAGGTGTAAAATAATGGCAGCACAACTGGTAATTGCTGAAGATAATTTTCTTTCTTTATTCTTATTTAGTGCAAATGCAGTAAATATTTGTTATCTATTTTAGCCATTAATTCACTCTTATATTCTTAACTGAGAAACTATTTTTAAATTGTTTAAATAGCAGTCATATTACACTCCCTGGGAGATTATGTTCAAAATGTTTAATTATACTTTTTTTTTTCCCCACAAAAATGTATTTCAGAGATTTTTTCTTTCAAAGTACTGATACACTTGATCTAAAAAGTTTAGTAGTTATTTTGTAAACTCAAGATTATTCTAGAAATTTATGGTCCAAATCCAGCAAAGACTGTGAGTATATATGTGGATCCATCAAAGCCATAATTTATTTTAGCCTTTGACAATGGTACATGTATATATCTTGGTGTTGACTTCGGTACACAGATCAGTTTAACTACAGAAAAGATTGTTGTTTTTTGCTTTTCTTTTGTAGTATGGTAGTATGGGTATATAGTAATAGGGATATATAATGCCTTCTGAATAAAAATACTCTTACATATATAAAACAGTGCTTACAGTATAAAGTATTACGTATATTTATATATTTGGTGTCTGGCTCTTTAAATTTTTCACTGCCTTATTTCCTACAAAGTGGTATTCAGCAATAAAAAGTGAAGCATTACTGATGTCCATGCAGCAGAAACAAATGAGTTTCTGTGGAAAAACTGAAATCAGAAATATAGAATGTTATATAAATATTCTTCAGTCTCTTGTTCTTAGCATTGTGTTTACTGATTCTTAAAATACTGTTTTAATTTTGATAAATGTCCCCTGGGAGCTGATCTGACAACATCAGCATTACAGCATACTTTAAAAGGGCCTTTTCTGC
Organism: Formicarius rufipectus; assembly: GCA_013399695.1. Classification (NCBI taxonomy): domain Eukaryota; kingdom Metazoa; phylum Chordata; class Aves; order Passeriformes; family Formicariidae; genus Formicarius; species Formicarius rufipectus. The sequence goes on along the minus strand of VXAU01003688.1, from coordinate 1,192,580 downwards.
CAAATATTTTTTTCAGCAGCAGGTCCAATCAAAGCAGTTTCTGCCTGTTTCTCCTTTTATCCGAGCCACTTGTGCTGGGTCTGCAGTGCCATTCATTCCAGCTGTTTCAAAAGAAGCAGCTGATAACCTGTGTCAGGGAATTAGTTATTTTTAACCCTGATACAGTCACTGTATGGCCCTAAAAGCCCTTTGGGTGTCTCAGGACCAGAAACAAGCAGTGTGCTGCACATGCTTATTGAAACCATAGTGCCTTTGAAAAACATAGTTACTGTCCTGAGTCTCCAGAGAGAAAACTGTAATACTAAGCTGTTTCCAGAGTCGCCAAAAGTTCTTGAGGATTATCTTTATAGAGTATTATATGAGGATGAAAGGATCTGATTCAATGAGGTACAGTTAATAGAAAATGAATGAAAAAGCCTTTTTCTGGTTGCCTAACTGAAATAAATCATAGAAATGTTTAGGTTGGAAAAAGACCTCTAAGATAATCGAATCCAACCATTAACCCAACACTGGCATCTTCACCATAAAACCACGTATCTTAGCACCACATCTACACATCATTTAAATACCTCCATGAATAATGATTCTATCACTTCCCTGAGCAGCCTGATCCAATTCCTGAACACTCCTTTCATGAAGAAATGTTTCTTAATATCCAGTCTAAACCTCTTCTGGCAAAACTTGCGACCAGTTCTTCTTGTCCTGTTCTTGTTCCCTGAGAAGCCCTCACCTCAGCACAACCTCCTTTCAAGTAGCTGTAGAGAGCACCCCTGAGAGAGCTCAGGTCACCCCTGAGCCTCTTTTTCTCCAGGTTAAGAATCCAGCTCCCTCAAGCTGCTCCTCATAAGACTTGTGCTCCAGGGCCTTCACCAGCTCCATTGCCCTTCTCTGGACACGTTCCAGCACCTCAATGTCTTTCTTAAACTCAAGGTGCCTCACCAGCACCGAGTACAGTGACAATCACTGCCCTGGTCCTGCTGGCCATGCTGTTGCTGTTACAGGCCAAGACCCATTGTCCTTCTTGGCCACCTGGGCACACTGCTGGCTCATGTTCAGCCGCTGTCAACCAGCACCCCCTGGTCTTTATCCACTGGGCAATTTTTCAGCCACTCTTCTCCCAGCCTGTGGCACTGCATGGAGTTGTAGTGACCCAAGGGCAGGACCCAGCACTTGGTCTTGTTGAACCTCATAGGATTGCCCTATCTATCTTGTTCAGATCCCTTTGCAGAGCCTTCCTGCCCTTCAGCAGATCAACATTCCTGTCCTACTTGGTGCTGCCTATGAACTGACTGTGAGTGCACTCAATCCCTTCATCCAGGACATCAATAAAGATATTAAGCAGGACTGTCCCCAGTACTGAGCCCTGGGGAACACTACTAGTGACCTGCCAACTGGATTTAACTCCATTGAATAACACTCTCTGGGCCCAGTCATCCATCCGTTTCTTTGCCTGGGAAAGAGTGTGCTTGTCTAAGTCATGAGTAGCCAGTTTCTCCAGGAGAATGTTGTGGGAAATGGTGTCAAAGGCTTTATTTGAGTAGGATTGATTTCATCCTTTCCTTCATCCACCACGTGAGTCACCTTGTCATAGAAGGAGATCAGGTTGGTCAAGCAGAGCCTGCCTTTCATAAACCCATGCTGGCTGTGCCTGATCCCCTTGTTGTCCTGCACGTACTCTGTGCTGGCATTCAGGATGACCTGCTCCATAACCTTCTCTGGCACTGAGGTCAGGCTCACAGGCTGCATCCTCCTTCTGACTCTTCTTGTGGATGGACATTACCACCCCTCAGTTAGGACCTCCTCAACTGGCCAGGACTGCTGGCAAATCACAGAAAGTGGCTTGGTGAGCTCTTCTGCCAGTTCTCTTAATACTCCTGGGTGTATCCCATCAGGCCCCATGGACTTATGCGTTTCTAAGTTGTAGAGCAGGTCACTGACCATTTTCTCCTGGATGGAGAAGGCATCATTCTGTTTTCTGTCTTCCAGCACAGGGCTTGGGTACCCTGAGGACAATTGCTCTTGCTGCTAAAGACTGAAGCAAAGAAGGCACTAAGTACCTCAGTCTTTTCCTCATCCTTTTTCACTGTTTCCTCCTGCATCGAACAAAGGATGGAGATTCTCCTTAGCTCTCACTTTATTGCTGATATATTTGTAAAACTATTTTTCTTGTCTTTTACAGCAGTAGCCAGATTATATTCTACCTGAGCTTTGGCCCTGTAACAAACAGAGGACCACTATTAAAATGAAAAGTGCAGCCTTTTTTTTTAGTAAGTTGGTCAAAAGGTATCACCTTCAAAAACATAAAAATCCCTTTGTATTTCCAGGTAACTTCAGTTATGTGGTCAAATTCCCATGATGTTAGTTGTCTCCAGTCAGTTTTTACAAGAGATGCTAACCTTTGGCCTTGGATGGCTTACTGATTAAGAAGTGCTCATACTAACTTTAGTCATGTCTTTCACTGTTACAAAGAGGATATTTAGGCAGCAAGTAAATTGAGATTTCAGTATCCATAACAAATTGGTTTCATTGCACCGTATCAGTTAGTTTTTAATAGCTGCTTATGAAGAATTAAAAAGGTTTTCCCATTAGAATTCTGCTCTTTCAGAAACCTCATCCACCTATATGACCAAATATATATCAGATCAAACAAGCCTTCTGCCTTAATCACTCAAGTCCCAATTCATCCAAGAACTTATAACCATGTTCAAACAAACAATTTTAGGTACCTGAAGCACTGAATTCAGTAGGGACTACATGCTTAAAATGGTGCATGAGATTATGTGCTTTCCTGAACAAGGCCCTCAAAAAGCCATTATTAGAATGTACTTATGGTAGAACTGACATGTCTGGGAAACTTAAAAGAGAAAATAATGTTTTTAATTTTTTTTCTTTCTTGTTTTGTAGGGGCGCACATTTTTTTCCTGTGGTGATTTATAGCTACCAATAACCTTCCACAGTGGTTGCCTTATCAACTTACTGTTCTGGCATCTTCTGCTCCTGTTAGTAAACAAAAGAGAACTATTAAACACAAAGCCAAGTACCCTTAACCACGAGAGAGAGACTTCATACAGTATGTTCTGTACAAAACTGAAAGACTTGAAGATCACAGGGGAATGTCCTTTCTCCTTACTGGCTCAAGGCCACATTACTGAGGAACATGACAAGGACTGCACAGAAAACAGCTCTAGAGCAGCACTGCCCATCTGCAAAGAAGTCCATGAGAAAGATGGTCAAGGAAACCTTCCACGAAGGAAAACGAGCCGAAGTCGAGTGTACCTGCACACACTAACTGAAAGCATATGCAAACTAATCTTTCCCGAGGTAAAGAGATACTGCATAATAATAAAACTTTAATAGTATTTAACTATAAATGTTAAAAAAGCATTCTATGTCTGCCCTAAGATGTACGCCTTTGAAAAGTTTTGATTTCAAAGTTTGTGTTCTTAGGTAGTTCTCCACAGTTAAAATCTTCATTTCATCTGCTTCCATTCCATCTGGATACAATTTTGCCACATTCTCTTTTGTGCACAGCATTCCTTCCACTGCATTTCTCTTTATTTTTGCCTTGCATTTGCAATGTTCTGCTAATGTTTTTGATTGTGCCTTTTTAAATCTATTTCTGCTCCATTTTTTTACATAGAAGTACAACTGTAGAAACTCTGTCTTGTTACCTAGTTATGTAAATTATGTGGTCATCTCATCAATTCACCAAACTGAATCCATACTGCTAAGTGCATTAGTCATTATAACAAAAAAATTGAAAAAACTGTTTCTATCTGCTATGATGCTAACCTCTTGTTGTACTATTTTTAAAAACATTACCCTTTGTGTTTACCACAAAGATATTCTTATGTCTCTGCTCAGCTTAACTGAAAACAGGTACAGTTCAGGCTTGTTTGAGTGGAGGTGAATACCATGGTTTATTTCTGTAAAAAGAACATGAAAAATGCAGCTCCATAACATTTAACACTTGGTCTTTTCTCAGATTCTTTGGAGAGTTTGAAGGAACTGATTGATGTATATTGGGACTACAAATGGCAAATAGACACATTTAATTACAATTCCATCACTTGGACATTCAGTGTACCTTACTTAAAGTGCTGGAGTTTTGTTAAGACTATTTGCAGATCTGGTTATGCAGTTTGAGTTTGGAGGCCTCCATAGCCAAAACTATTCTTTTTCTTTAAAATAATGGTTCTAACATTGTCTTAAAATGCTGTAGGCTTGAAAACAAAAAGGACTTGAAGCACAGAAGGCTAGATTGATCTTTTATATCCACATTTGCAACTCTGTTACCTTTTGCAATTTCAATCTTGACACTGCAGAAAATTGTTCTGAAAAAAAATCTGACTCTTGATATTTTAAGAAAAACTACTTGGTAGAAGATTCATTTTTAATTGTTTTGCTCTGAGCATATTACAGAATCTAAGTGGCTTTTTCTGTTAGAATATTTTCGACTGGACAGATTTTTTTCTACATTTTGAATCCGTGGTACTGTGTGGTTTTTGGGTGAGATAAGTAATATTAGAAAGTTGTGTTAGTCATACCTTAGCAGCACTCTATTGCCACGTGAAAACTTGGAGGCAAAGACCATCACTGTATTTAAATACACAACCACTAGTGCACATGAACTGAGGGTTTTAATTATAGTGGTTCTGGAACTGAAGACATCAACATAAAGTAAACCCCAAACACAGAAATTACATGCTGTTTCTAACAGTGATATCATCTCGAAAAAAGATATTAGTCCCAAGGACAGCAAAGTAATTCTTCTCTGGATAAAAATGTTATTCTTATGATGAAATTTTCAGCAATGATATTTTAATCAACATACGTATTTTTCCCCCCCAGTTTGAAAGGTTAAATCTTGCACTTCAGAGAACACTTGCAAAACACAGAATTAAAGACACCAGGTATGTAAGCATAATGGGTTCTAACTAACTTCACTGCAAAAATGTTTTTCAAACAGTTCATAATGACTGGGGTGGTGACTGGGAATCAGGACTTCTGGAGTCTGTTTTCAATTATCTTGTCAAATTGGTGTGTAACATTTCATGTAGTGTAAGTTAGTAATGATTTAGTTTATTTAAAAATATTCACAAATATTTATATCTCTCACAAAGTTGACTTAATGTGCAAGTTTAGCCATTTGTACAGAGAAACAGGCAAGAACTTTGTTTGAAATGATCAAGTGCTTTGGAGGAATCCACAGACTACTTGGGCATAGATGGAAAGATAAGTATGTTAGTAAATGGATCTAGCCCAGTGTTTCTAAGATCTAAGGCAAGGAGTTTTAAATACAAACAATTAGTATTCTATAAAAGAATTTGGTTTCTGACATGGTGAACAATCATATGCTCCAGAGAGTGGCATACATTTTCCTAAGCTCACTTGGTTTCTGGTTTCTGTTTCTGAGAAACTTAGCTTGATATTCAGCACTCCTTAGTACTGCTACAATACTAATCATTTGAGCTTTGTAGGGAGTGAGACTTTATTAGCATCTCATGATATATTGAGGATTCAATTTATTGAATGCATGTGAAAAAATAAGCCATTCAGTTTAAATCTCCTTTCAAGTGAAGAAAAAATTGGAAACTACATTGTTGCTCACCATGAAAAGAATAGATAACTGCAATGTATCTTTTTAAAATTATATTTGATATTTTTAAAGCACTTTACATACATTGACTGAACCAAAGATAGCTGGTCAGATGTGCATGGCAATTGCTGACTGGTTTATTGCTATGAATGTTTTCCCTATCTTTAATTATGTGTTGCTTCCTAGAGTATTATTTTAAAACAAAAGATTACTATGATATTCTGAATGAAGTAATAATGTAAATGTAAAACAAATCTAAATGCCTGTATTGCTTTTGCATATAAACATATAGCTCTGATAGCTCAAGTGAAGAAATTCAGAAAGCATGTATTGGGAATTTGTTGTTATATAGAGGTTAATCTAAGCTACATATCCTTCTCATAATTTTGAGTCGGACATTCAGGTTGATGTCTATTGTCCTCAGACAACTCAGAGGACTGCAGTTTTGTGACAACAATCTAGATTACTATCAATGAAAAAGTAATTTTGAAGGTCATAGTTGTTACAGGCATTTTCTCTCAAAGCAGAAATCCTTTCTCACCTCTTTTGTCTTTAACGCAATGTAATTAAAAAAAAAATGCTTGAATAGAAATTCCAACTGTATTATACAATACGTTATGAAATGCAGTTATGGCTTCAAGACAAAAAAACACAAACCAAACAAAAACCAGCACTGTTGCAAGGATGGGCAAGAGAATTTGGCCTCAATCCATAGTCCGCACTCAGATCACCAAAACTTTACCAGAAATGCATGGGATAAACTAAAATCCTATTTTGAATTAATGAAAAACATCCTATTTGATCAGCAAAACTTGGTCTGTACACATTAAACACAAGGTAGGTAACTTCTGTACTTCATATTTTTACCATGCTTATCTTAATTTTTTAGGAGTTTTATTTATATTTTTATGATCTTTACAGAATTACTGGGGTTAGAGAAGATTTTGAAAAAATAATCAGTGATCATGCTAATGCAGCAGGTAATGTAAACTTATTTAATAGTATATAGAGAGATAAATAGATTTTATATGATATATATAAAGGAATATATTCTATTTAAATTAGTCTTGTTTCTAATAAATAATTTCTTCCATGTAAGGGTTGTGGTGACACTGCCAAAACAGAGGCTAAACTGTGATCTCTGCATTTAACAGTTCAGTTAAAAATTTGGGATAAGAAGACAAGTTTCTTGAGTCTGAGCTGTCGTAGAATCATCCACCCCTAAGATCCAACATCTGGAAGGAATTATACATTCAGTAATACATTATGGTTTTATATTACAGTTTTATACTAATGAAAAACTACTTGCTCCTTTTCCTCTTCTGAAGGAGTGTAGTGTGTCAGAAGAGAACTGCTGTAATTTGTAATATGTAAGTCTGGCTACATCTGTAATAGGAACTGAAATATGGTCTTCTGTACACAGTTGGTATGTGACAGACAACTCTTTTCCAAATGACTCCCAGTAACAGTTGGGGAATCGGAGCATTCATGCAGTTATCCTGATAAAACCAATTTACTAGCAAAAGTGTGAGCCAACCTGTGCCAACTGGCCTCAGTGCTCCTGAATATTCCTAGGGTCATTTAATGTATTGGATCAGGCATAGTACTTGTATCTGCATATCCTATTTTATTCATATGTTAATTTTTAAAATTCTTATTTTACTCCTTTATATCAATCTAAGAGAGTTGAGTTAAATACTGTGTATTCATTTTGTCCATATCTCTTCAAAGAATGCCTGATCTTGGCTTTTTCTAAACTACAACAAATTGTTTCCCTGTTTCCAGACCTTTTTTGCAGGACTCCTAAATGAGGGTGGCCTCAGGTGTCAATGATGGATCAGGGAAGGATAATTGCTAATTTGTTTTGGTCTAGGACAAAAAAACATGGAGGTTCAGAATGACGAATGCAGTTCTGACTAAAATGTGGTTCCATGCAGGTGTTCCCGTGGAGACTCTACGGGAATCTCTTGGTGAAGAGCTATTTAAAATATGCTATGAAGAGGATGAACACATATTAGGGGTTATTGGAGGGACCCTTAAGGACTTCTTGAACAGTTTCACTACTCTGCTGAAGCAGAGTGGCCACAGCCAAGAAGCAGGAAAAAAGGACAGACTTGAAGATGCCTCCATATTATGCTTGGAGAAAGATCAGGACTTCTTAAATGTGTATTATTTCTTTCCTAAGAAAATCACAAGTCTTATTCTATCTGGTATCATTAAAGCAGCAGCTCATGTTTTATATGAAACTGAGGTGGAAGTGATGCTCATGCCTCCTTGTTTCCATAATGACTGCACTGAATTTGCTAATCAGCCTTATTTGCTGTACTCTATACAAGTCAAAAGTGCAAAACCTTCCTTATCTCCATGTAAACCAGAGTCTTCACTTGTGATTCCTGCCTCTGTGTTCTGCAAGACTTTCCCGTTTCATTTTATGTTTGACAAGGATATGTCAGTTCTTCAAATTGGAAATGGGATAAGAAGACTTTTGACCAGAAGAGAATTTCAAGCTAAGCCAAATTTTGAAGAGTATTTTGAAATTCTTACCCCCAAAGTAAGCTGCACTTTTAGTGGAATAATGACAATGCTAAATATGCAGTTTACTGTACGAGTTAGAAGATGGGATAATACTGATATGAAACCATCCATGGTAAGAGACTTATTATTGCTATGACTTCTGTGAGGAATTTCTGTTTCTCAGATAGAGTTAAAATAGCTACAAAATGTGGTTCATTTCACATTTTCTACCTCTCAATATCTGATACAATTGTATAATAATGATTTAATTATGACACTCTAATGTTATTCAGATTCTGAAGCCAATGTTCAGTCAAAACTATGCTTTAGAACTTTTAGCAAGTAGAATCTGACTGCTAACTTGATTTTATTTAAATAATTTGAACTATTGAGATAAAACCAGTGATACACTATGCTGCTGAGAATAAGGGCATCTCCAATACAAAAACAGTGGAAGGGAAAGGTTTATCAGTGCCTCTGAATCATTTGAAAACATATCTAGGATTTGGGGAAAAGAAGTAGATGTTTCCTGTGATCATTCAGCCTTTGGTATTTTGGTATCTTTGATATTCTGATGTTTTCATCAGAGACAACCACCAAAGGTTCCACTTAGTTTCAGCTGATGGGATTACTCACTATCTTTGCTGAAGCTGAGTCTGTGACAAATGACCTGGGAGAGTAAGGAAAACTCAGTATTCAATGACTGTTTTTATTCATCCCTGGTCTCAGCTGAATTCCAGGTTAAATACACCTGAGGCACTCCAGGATGAATTACCCGTTCAGACTCAACACTCCAAGAACTTAAATGAAGACCAGAAAAGAAGTTTCACTCAATTATTGATGTAGTTACTATTAAAAAATGCAGCTACTTCATTTCAGATCCATTTTTGCACCAGAAAACTTACAAGAGGTAGTAGACTCAGCTTTTCTTTTGCATGTACTTGCATATGCAAATTACTATTAGCAAGGAACAGGTTTTATTTAAACAGTGGTTTTTCAAAGCAATGTTAAGCTGAGCTCTACAGCACCTTGCACATTACACAACAGACTACAGAACAGACATAAAAACACTTAATGAAAAATATTTTAATATAATTAAAATGGGGTATTTCTGTAATTTCTGCCTTTGATTTTAAATTGCAGTGAATACTGAACATCCTATGATAAAACTGAAGCAAATTTTGTCACGTTATCTTACAGAAGAAGTGGTGCATGAATTAGAATTATTAGTAGAAATTTATAGACCACTCCAGTCAGTAATATTTTATCAATAGATGAAAATGCACAAAATTATTATTTTTCTTTCTCTCTTAAGCTAAAACTGATACTGATACTCAAACATAATTAGGTGTTTATCCTTAAGTTGGAGTCTAATTTTTGTACCAGAAGACTCAATAAAAATTCACTTTTTTGATGGTTCTATGATTCAGCACCCTACATTTTCTATTAAGCAACTAAATGGAAATGTAAGGACTGCAGACCAGTCTTGACTCTCAAAAATTCATGTCTTGCATGAATTCTTGTTTCTTTAACTATTTCAGGTAATGGATCTTAAAGGCCAAATGATCTATATTTTTGAATCCAGTGCCATTCTGTTCTTGGGATCTCCTTGTGTGGATAGACTAGAAGATTTTACAGGACGCGGATTGTACCTCTCAGATATTCCTATTCACAATGCATTGAGAGATGTTGTTCTAATAGGGGAGCAGGCCAGAGCCCAGGATGGACTGAAGAAGAGGTTAGGAAAGCTGAAAGCAACCCTTGAGCAGGCCCATCAAGCACTTGAAGAGGAGAAGAAGAAGACCGTAGATCTTCTGTTTTCAATTTTTCCTGGAGAGGTTGCTCAACAGCTGTGGCAGGGACAAGTTGTACAAGCCAAGAAATTTAATAATGTCACAATGCTTTTTTCTGACATTGTTGGATTCACTGCCATCTGTTCCCAATGCTCACCTATGCAGGTTATCACCATGCTTAATGAACTTTATACTCGCTTTGATTACCAGTGTGGAGAGCTAGATGTCTACAAGGTACAGAATTCATGGCTTTTCTGTGGGATTCTGGGGCATGATAATTGAGGTCCAATTGTTATTTTGTCATAATCCTTTTTAAAATGAAAAACATATTAAGATAAATCTCAAAACAAACAAGAACAAAAAATCAACAGAAACAGCCGTTCATACAGCCAAGACAGAAACCCATTAAAACTTGAGTTAATTTTTAAAAGTCATTTCAATGACAGTGCTGTGAATCTGGAGTGTTTAATGTAGCTATGGGTACCTAACAGTATATGAACACAGAAAAATATTTTACAATTATGCCCAGCAATAAATGTAAGTTGTGCAATTTTTCCTTTTGCATGATACTGCAGGATTGGTTCAGAACTTATAAGAGTCACTCAATATGTAGCTACAATTCTTACTGAAGTCAGACTGTTATTTTATATCTATATCAAACAGTCTAACAGTAAGGAACAAATATGCCTGTTTTAGGTTGAGACTATTGGAGATGCCTACTGTGTTGCTGGAGGCTTACACAAAGAAAGTGAAACACATGCTGTTCAAATAGCACTGATGGCTCTGAAGATGATGGAACTGTCGGATGAGGTGGTGTCTCCCCATGGAGAGCCCATCAAGGTCATATATTTCATTATATTTTTATGGTTAAAGTGGGCATTTTTGTTTGTTTAGTTGCTTTTTGGGGTTTTGACTCAAGGAAATTTCACACCATTGCATTAACTTGACAGATAGGGAGAATCAAGTGACTGTGGCTGGAGAAGCTGGTTTTTTTAGTTCTATGAATGAGAGTTTTGTGGAGATGTAAAGGTGAAATAGAGATCTGAAAATCAAATCAAAAGACTTCAATGCAGTGAAGCCAATAGGCACAATCTGGCATGCTCCAGGTTTCTGTCTCAGTAGACATGAATTTGTCAGTGGCTTTCCTAAAGAAATTACTAATCTTCTCTCAAAATTAGACATCTAAGTCTTTTGACATAATATCTGTGAATATGAATGATCAAAGACATGTTCTGATTGTGATACTGCACACATCTTTAAAGGATTCTATTGCTATTCTTGTTTTACAGTCAGATACTGAGCCACTACCATAAGATAATGGTGTTTATGCTGTCAAAGCAACTGTTAGATTCAGTTATATTTATGGCTTCATTTCAATGAGGACTTCAACATGTACTGAAATTTTCATGTAGGTTTACCTCTTGCTGAGAAAAAAAAAAAAAAAAAAGAGAAAGGCCTGTGCACATGAAAAATTATGTGGAGCTTCTAAGTTCAAATGTCCTGGAATGGGGTGTTAGTATTTCTAACAGAGGCATCTCAGTTCATGACATCTTTCATTTTTTTAATTTTTAACATTTACCTGTTCATTCATTCCGTTTGAAAATTTCAAACTTTTTTGATTTTAGATTAAGCAACATTTATATTCCAAGATGAAGAAAATTGTTATTGGGAGGATTACATGCTCCACATTTATCACAAAGAACAGCAGCATTGTATTATAAATAGATGTTATTCTTTTTGTGTTTTCCAGTATCAAATTAAATTGCACTTAAAAAAATCTGGAAACATCTTGAAAATACTACAACATGTTTATAATTTACATGCAAATACATTTTTAAAAGTAATTTTAAAATAAGGAGAGAAAAGTTGTATTGTCTAAGTACCTAAGCTTCTTAGAAGGAAACTGAATATTTCTGTTTTCAATGAAAGCACATGCAGCTATTGTAATTACATACTTCATGAAATCTGCACCTGTTGTGCAAAGCAAAAAATTTGTCACACAGTCTACTGTCATTTTACATATGAATTGTCAAAGAAAATCAGATGTACATTTCGATGTACATATTTCAACCCTCTTGCTCTGTGGGTGGATTTTGCTTTTATCTTAGGTTTTTCTGCTTTAACACTCAAAAATAAAAATTGCAACTTCTTCATAATGATGATACTCTCTTGACATGTAAAGAGTAGCGCACATAGTAGACATGCAAGGTTATTGACATCATGCCACTATTGTGTCAGAATGCTATTCTGAGGAAAACATGTCTACGTATGTATAGTGCACATGAGGAAAAGAACACCTCAAAAATCCTCACAAAAAAACCCCATAGAAACCATCACCAGCTAAGTAAAAATCAAAAATCTGAGTATGAGTTAGAAAGAAGAGTTTTCCAAATATTTCCGTGGCTGTTGGTTCCCCAGGGCTGTTTTGGGGCCTTTTCTATTTAATGTCTTTATCAACAACCTGGATGAAGGGATCGAGTGCATCCTCAGTCACTTCTCAGGCAACGCCAGCTTGGTGAGGAGGGTTGATTGTTGGATAGACAGGCAGCTGAATGTGAGCTGTCAGTGTGCCTAGGTGAGCAAGAAAGCAAATGGCATCCTGGCCTGTATCAGCAGCTTATGTGTGGCCAGCAGGGCCATGGCAGGGGTTGTTTAATCTGGAGAAAAGGAGGCTTGGGGTGATTTTATTGCTCTCTACAACTACCTGAAAGGAGGCTGGAGTGAGGTGAGGGTCAGTCTCTTCTCCCAGGTAACAAACACCAGGACAACAGGAATGGCCTTAAGTTTTGTCAGCAAAAGTTTAGATTACATATTAGGGAAAAATTCTTAATGCAAAGGGTTGCCAAGCATTGGAACAGACTGCCCAGGGAAGTGGTGGAGTTGCCATCTATGTATTTAACGGATGTGTAGATATGATCCTTAGAGATATGGCTTAGTGGTGGACTTTATGATCTTTGAGGTCTTTTCCAACCTAAGTGGTTCTATAATCAAATTATCAAAATTCTCTACTCTAGGACTGGGATTTACTCTATGTGTGAACTTGTCAACAGAGTTCAATCGAAACTGCCGCATAAACTATCTTTGTTATTCCCTAAGATTTGTCTTCTGACCTGAACAGCAAAGCAAGTAATACTCATGAACTGTCACCAGTCTAACAACATTGTGTCACGTGTTTCCTCCCAGAAAGTACCCAACTGCCATAGCAACTCCTGCTGATACTTCCAGATCAATTTAATGCCACAGAGACCAGCAGTTCACAGTCATACTTTGATAAGGAAGGATTACTTACCAAATGTGCAATGCAAGATAAACTTCAGCTAGTTCCCTCTCCATGAGAGGTTATGATCAGAATACAGATATTTTAGGGAGACTGTGCTAAATCAATTTATATTTGTAGCTCATTATATCTTTTTTAATAGAGGAAGAATTTATAAAACTGACCCTACACATTGTATTTTACCTAATAATGCTGTTTTCTGTCTTCTATTTAAAGATGCGTATTGGCCTTCATTCTGGATCTGTCTTTGCTGGAGTTGTTGGGGTAAAAATGCCTCGTTACTGCCTTTTTGGAAATAACGTAACCCTTGCCAATAAGTTTGAATCCTGCAGTATACCTAGAAAAATAAATGTCAGCCCAACAACTTACAGGTACAGTGCCTGATATATGTAAAATGTCCACCTGAAGTAGTTACTGTAATAGCCCATTATCTTCTCTTTTTTTTTTCTTCTCTGAAGTACAGCTATTTATTTTCCTTTTTCTCTTTTAATCTGACTGCTCATGAATGCACCATGGTTATTAATAGCCAGAATTCAAACAGCAATAGGAAAAAAAAGGTGAAACAGAACAGCTGATACTTATTCAGATGTTACGCTTAAAATAAATGGACTGTCTGGACCAATTTGGCTTCTTATCCAGCAGCTGTGTATGTGTTGCTTTTTGTTTCTTCTTCTTTCATACAGTTTGGTCCTTGAGCTTTCACTGTGAATTGGATATTAAAGTGGCTGCAGGTGCCCTTGAAAATATCAACCTCACTGAAGAATTGTTAAACATCACCCTACACATCTTCATTCTCTTGGTTAAGAAAGATGAATGATTAGGTTGCAATGAGTCAACCACACCAGTGTTTAGTTTATACAGGTCTTGATCACCAGTTCAGTTTAACCCTTTTAGGATGGAACTTAGGCTGCACCATTTATCCACTGAGGTGTATTCTGTGATTATGCAGACAGCTAGCAGGCTCTCCCATGGGAAATGCAGCATCTTTCCCTTGTCCTTCAAACCTAACATTTGCTTTATATTATCTGTTTAACTGTACTTCAAAATCACCTTGCAACATGTTCATGGCCGAGTAATAGTGTCTTATAGATGCCAGGCAAGACAATTGGAAACTGTTTTGAATGTGATGGTAACAACAGTTGACATCTGAACTCCAGGTCCAGAACTGAATTTTATGCCACTGAACTAACAAAGATTATTGTTTCTTCCAGGGGGCCGTTTTATAGCAATGTACTGTAGACAATGAATCTACTAATAGGAAGTGATGTGGCTGGCTGGGTAAAATAACCAATAATATTATGAATTATTTTTTACCTTTTAAGGAAACTCTGTTACCCTCATTGTACCCTGGGCTGTAGTCCTTTGTTCCTACACAGCTTGTACCCATTGCCACATATCTGATAATGCCTTGTGGCAAGGTTCTGTGTCCAACATCAGACAGAGAATTTGGCAGAGGATCCTGACATCCCCTGCAGCATATGCTATGTGACATACAGGGTGCCAAGCTTTAGATTATCTTGTATAGGTAATTTAGAAAAAGTATCCTAGGTATTAGAGCATACAGAAAGTAACCTTTTCAATCATGCACTCTAAAAACACAAAGATAGCATTGCTAGTGCTTATATATGTCAGAAGAATAGTGCTGGCCCACAGTGATTGTTTTTCCATATCCACATGGAAAATCATTTTGCATCATACTGACTATGGTCTTTTCTTAAAATCATTAGACACTTTGTCCACACTGTAACTGGTGTCATAAGTAGGTTCTACATGGCTGTGTATTCGTCTAAAGAGAATATTTGAAATTAGTATACTGTTGAAAAAAACATATATAATTCTCTGTGTGCCTAGAAAAATAGGCAATTTGAATAATAGGTAAACTATTGTTATTATTGTTATATTTTAGGGTTTTGTTGTTGTTGTTGTTGTTGGTTTTTTTTGGGTTTTTTGGGGGTTTTTGTTTGTTTGTTTTTCTTTCCTTTTTTGTTTTGTTTTGTTTTTGTTTTTGTTTTTTTTTCCTGCGTGGATGGTGTGTTAACCTCCTTTTTGATTGGTGTTTTTTTCTTTTGATTTGTTCACCAATTCTAAACACATTGATAATGTCATGGCACCTTGCACAACTCCTATATATTGCAGTAATAGCTTGAAAGTTTAAATACCTGTTATCGATATTTATTCCTACAGATTAGCAATCTCTTTCAATCTGTGAAAAAGCAAAAACCACTAGAATTGGTAAGAGGATCTGAATAGTTTAATTAATAAGCTTTTCAGTATCTCATTCTTTGAAACATTAATTATGGTGCATTTGATGTGCAGATGTGAGCTAGCTTTCAGTACCAAATAGTTTTTGAAAATATTTACAACAAACATAGAATCTACATGCAAAACATTGACAATACGAAAAAAGAAAAAAGAGGCAATATTTCTATTTGAACTGATGCACAAGTTAATAGTTATCAAGGTTACCAAATAAAAACATCTTTTTATATTTTCAGTAAATAATATATAAAAATTAATTTGGATTCTGCCCTGCCATACATGGACAATTATTGAATGTCTGTACTTATAGTGATTGATTAATTTATAATCAAGATGATTCATTTTTGTTCTAGGTTGTTAAAGGAATATCCGGGATTTGTGTTCACACCTCGCTCAAGAGAAGAACTTCCACCAAATTTTCCAAGTGATATCCCTGGAATTTGCTATTTTCTGGATGCTTATATTCAAGGAACAAACTCACAGACTTGGTTTCAAAAAAGAGATTTGGGAGATGGCAATGCCAATTTTTTGGGTGAGGAAACAGGAATAGACTAAATTGTACATTCACAAATGTATAGAATAAATTTATAAATACTTGGTTGGTTTGAGTTTTGTTTTTTTTTTCAATAAATTGAGATTTTTTTAAACTGTTTGAAACATGCAAGCACTTTAGATTGTTATCACCTGAAAGCCAGTATTAAAATTTCAGGAAGTATGTCACTGACTACTTTTTATTTTTCCTTTGCATAAGGAATATATTCACTAAAGTAATGTTGCAACTTCACTGTTGGAAATGCTACTATAAACTGTATTTTCCCTGTGGTAATTTGTAAGTGCTATGTAACAACTCAGTTCTCTCTGTACTGGGAATTCTAGATGTATTGTATATGCAGTTTGTCAGGAAATGTAATGTGCAAGTGATGCAGCCACATGCAGTGTTGTGAGCTGGTGCTTATGGATTACTATTAAAATGTATTTTCTTAGAGATTCCATAAGAAAATGTCCATTAAAATATTGTCATTGCTATCACATATTCTTTCCAGTGCATCATTTGGGCCCATCCTAGAAGCTGCTGACCATCTTCTCACACTGACTGGATTCAAAGTATGAGGGTGCTCAGCATTTTCTGGATCAGGCTGCTAATTTTAGCTAATACACATGCATAGCAGAACTGCTGCTTACTGTTTCATGAACTTTATTTTGTGTATAAAATGAATATAGATTAAAATATTGTATAATCACTAAAGTCTGTAATCATCAAACTCTTAGTTCTTAGGGTTTTTAAAATACTTAAAAATAATATCTACTTGTTAATATGCATTGCAGCAATAAATGTTTTCTTTTTGTTGTCATTTAAATTTGAAATGTTTTAACAGAAGTGTTATAAAACATACTTTGGAATGTTTGCTTAGAAAGAAAATTCCAGTTAGACTGTACAAAATGGAACAGAAGCACACCATCTTAAAGCTATGATCCTTGTTCAAGGATGCACTGTGGGTATGATGTTGGGAAATGCCAAGCATATGCTTACTTTAAAGTTGCCAGGGCAGGTGAGCAGAAATGCTTTAAAACATATGAAGACATATACAAAGTTTAATATTAATACAGTACAAGCTTTTTTTGTTGTGGATAAAGGAACATGAGAATTCTAAAGGATCTGCCTCTGGAACTGGTAGAATAGAGTTAGTTAAGAGTTTTGAGTTTAGGATTCTGCCTCTCTAACTAGCAGATCCATCTGTCCAGAAATTTCTCTGTGCTGTACAGTTTGATCCCAGCTGCAGGCTGGAGAACTGCATAGCTTACACACATACTACTATTTCAAGTTGTATCAAATATTATCAGTTATAATTCTAACCACTTAAATTCTTGAGGTTTGGCATATCAAGTCATAAAAGTCTTTCTTGAAGCTACTTGCCACTAAATCAGATTTTGCTCTCTGAATATTTACAGAGAGCAATTACATTAGGCTAAGGTGTCATTTTGTTCATTTTCTGATCTTGACTAGTACACTCTGAAGCTCAATATACCATTTTATCCTATTTTGTGGTAGAAACTCATACAGAACATGCACCACCAGAGCCTTGACAAAAATCCTTTATGAGAGTCTAGCATTAAGAATGTTTTAAAACTGTATTTCAATCCAGATTTCCTGTAAGCAGCATTTGAACAAAACCTGAAACATTGAATCCTGCTGTTGCTTGAGGTCTACTATATCCATTCAAGATGCTTAGAAATAATTCTGTGAGACAACGATGGAACTTGAAAATCTGTGTACTCAATATAAAACACATCTCTCTCTTGCACACACACATATACAAGCATGCATATTTGTAACATATTCAACAGGAGTGATGAGGGAAACAAGAACTATGCAAATTTTGATCTTTGCAATATTATATTGGTCAGAAAACACTTTTCTATTGACATAAATACCCAGAGGTTAGTAGCACATGTGGGTGCTCCTAGATATAAAAATGTGGGAGTATTTGACTACTTCACTAGGCTTATGGTATTAAACCAGTAATGACTGAGATTGGTATGAATCTATCCCTGTCATTTATTGAATATAAAAAACAATTAGTCTCTTAAATAAAAAGGATTTCTTTCTCCAGATGTACCAGATAGGAGGGAGGCTTAGGAGGGAATTTTCTTTTGACCCTAGGAGAGAACTATTGCTGGACTGGATGATGGGTATGCTCAAAGCCAAATTCCAGGTAAATCTGTCTTTATATAGGATGTTCACCATGGCAGTTCCTGACACCTTCCTAAGTGGTGCCAACCATGAGAGAAGAATTCTGACAAGGTGCTTAAGTGTACCCAGAAAGCAACTGTGCTTGAATCTCACATATATAAGACAATGATTCAAGAAAGTGCTTTAAAATGTATTTGTCTTCAGACCTGTTCTACAAAAAACCACACAAGTCTGCTTAGCTTTAAGCATAATTTAAGGATTTGGGTCTTACTGATGCTGTTCTTCTGTTTAAGATTTTTTTTGCTGAATAAATATGTATTTAATAATGGACAATTATTTTAACTCATCTTTTCATGTTGATCTAAAATATTCCTTTCACTTTTAAACTAATCTTTCACTTAAGTTAAAGCCAGTTGGAAAAAAAAAATCAGAAAGCCAATAAGCAAATTGTTGAGATAAACAAAAGAAAGACAATTTAACCCACGCAATATTGGGACATTTTGCAAGAAAATAAAAAGAGTTATTTTTAATCTGTTGTCTTGCATAGTATTATAGTGTATTATACTGTGGAAATCTTCATAGACTATGTGATGCTATTTATATAAATATAAAAATACCTTAGTATTATGTCCAGAAACAGTTTTGTTATGTTTGGAATTTTATTTTAGTAGTTCATGGAGATTCTGTGGGACTGATTCCTGTCCACATTTACAATGTCATGGAAGATACATTTTTATCATGCTAAAATTTCTTTGACAAAGAGGTGTTAATGGCCCTTGAAATAAATAAAAAGTGGATCCTTGGAACCTTAACAGTGATACAGCTAAAGGGAAAGCTACAGCTAAAGGGAAAGCTACAGCAAAAGAATTCAACTAATTTTATTTCATTCAAGCATTACCTGATAAGACTTCAGGGAGATGTTGAAAAAAAGAATTCACATTGCTGGTGTCAGAGGAAATGCAATTAGTGTAGAGCTGATGTTTTCTTTCTCATTGAACTGCTGTGCAAAACCAAAGCAAATGAACTCATATAAACTGAGAAAACAGTGACGTGCACAGATGATTAAGCCCCTGGGATAGATCTACTTTTTCCTGGGAAATCTTATGAAGGAAGAACTCAGACCTCTCCCAAACCCAGTTTATTTCTCCCATCATTTTCTTTTGCAATCTTTTCTGAAACAGCTGGAACAAATAATGCAGGAGGCAAAACCAGCATTTACAACTGAAAGCCATCGGAATTTAGGGGAATTGCTCTTGAATCTTGGCAAGGGGACCCTTTTTCAAACCCCACCCATCCTACAACCTACCAAGACACTCTAGCTGCTACCATTTTTTTAAATGCCTGCTCATTGTTTTACAAAAGCAGAGGGAGATTTGTTTCCTGCAGCAGCAACAACTTTCATGGCTATTTGCCATATAGTGTACAAGGTATGAGTTGCTTTCAAAGCCCTGCTCCAGTTCATCATAAGCCAGTTTAACAGGAACCAAATTTAACATTGGGGTTGTTTCTGAAATGAGAGCAAGGACTTTCTACCTCTAAAGTCTACAAGACAACAGTCTTTAGAAACCTCTAAAAGCATATCTGATGGTATGGTTGCTCACAACCACACAGAAGGAAATACTCTAAGCTTTTTTAAAAAATTTTATTTTTCACTTCCTAATCCATTTACATGAGTTCACTGGCAGTCCTTTCCTGCAGATCATAGAGGGAGAGTGAAAGTCAGACTTACATTACTCAGAATTGCTCTGCTACTGAAGCACAAATAAAAGATAGAAGACAATCAATACTTCTGGAACCTTTGCTGCATCCAGATGCAACAGTTCAAAGAGACATGCTCTCCTGAGCACAAACAGAAGGATCTGAATGTTAAATATGCAGTTAGGCTGGAACATGAAGCTGGAGAGCCAGTCAAAGAAATAATAAACTCTGAAAGAATCTGAAACAAAGTAAACAGCCTTATAAAACTGTGTGTCTCATCTGCTTCAGCAGATTTTTAGTGCTGAATGCAAAGTCGAGCCAGAGGTTTCCTAATATAAATGTAAATGAGCACATTGCTTTACAGGACCATTACAAGGCATGCTTTGAAGATCTGAGCTAAAATTGTTTCTCATCTTTGGAGCAGTACAAAGTTACAATTTTTTCTGCCACTACAGCAAACACCATGTTTCTCTGCACAGCATGTAATTAGACTATCTGAGAGAATACATGCAGTAACATCACAAGGATGTGAAAAGGCATAGATTAAATCATAGATATATTTCCACTCTCCCAATTTTTCAGCCCAAACAAAACCTGCTAAAGAAATATCAAGAACAAAGGCATTCCCAAGGGTCTTGGACTACAAGCATCTGAAAATGAACAAGAGTCTTTCCACTGATTGCAGATGAGGTTAGGGAAGATTTGGACATAAGAGTTTGGTTCATATGACAAAGATTACATTCCTTCCTGTTACAGGAGGATGCAATAGAGCACTCCGTTTCTCACATGTACACTGTTACTGCATTACGGAACAGCACGGACATACTGAGGGCTGTTTCATTCATAGCTTGTCAATACCAGTACTAAAAAATGGATGTAATGGTATAGTGAAGCAGTGTATAGTGGTACAATAGAAATAATTAATCTTGCTGAAGTGATCATAATAGCATATTTCTGCACTTGATAAGTATTATTATGACAATTCCAAATGTCAAGTCTCAGACCATTATCAATTGAAACTCAGTTAGAAAATACTCATAATTCAATCCAATGTCAGTAAAGTAACTCCATCTTCAGTAAGTGGAATTCCACAATGCCATATAAGGCAGCTTTTTAATTTCAGGCTTACAGCAACAAAATGAACTGTAAAAGCAAAGTCCAAAGTAAAAAATGCCACTTATAAAAATACCTCCTTTGTTTTACAGTGCTTGTGCATTAACACAAACCATATTGAGCTGAATGTAGGTGTTCTTGGCCAGCTAGTTGTTTTCCCAATGTTATTGTCTTCGCAACTTCCCTTTCACACAGAAAAAAAAAATTAAAAAATCCTTTGTTACTGTTTGCTTCCATGGACCACCAAGAATTGCCAAATGAAGCCAGCATCTCAAATTAGGAAGAAACATGTTAAAATAAAACATGTATAGCAGTCGTTTTACAGTTGTAATCATTGACTGCATCTCTGGGCTCTGATGACTGGTGTAGGAAGCTCTTCCTGAGAAACATGTTCAGAGGGACACAAAGTGGAGAAGTTGTCTGGAAGGGTTTCAGTTATAGAAAATGCTTCCTAAAAGGCTCCTTTCTAATAAGCATTCCATCCCATGCAAGTCCCAGTTGTAGCTAGTGCCACAGCTGCCCTCCCACTCATGAATATCAAAAAGCAGCTGGGCAGTAGGTCTTCAGCTCTACCTAGTGTATGAGGGTCCCCAAATGCGAATATGATTGTGTGCTATAGTGGAATAAGCTGCAGGCTTTATGGACATGCATCAGATACAGTTCAAATTGTTGTGTGATGTGCATAATGCATGTGGCTTAACAGCCTTGATACTGCCAGGGTTGGGCTTTGAAAACACAGCTCAGGACTTACAGCTTAATCTGACATGTACTTATCTTACTGTCTTGGAGCCTTTTCATTAGCTGAAACCAGATCTTGCTTAAGACCTACCAGATAGTCTTGACTTAGCAGGTATCTGGAATGGAGGCTTGTCCGTCTCAGCAAATCACTTTGTTGAATTCTTCCAGCATCTTCTGAACTTTTATAAGGGTACCCCTGTTTTAGAAAACTAAATTAATCACTGTCTGCTTTAACTCAGCCCATGATGTTGTCACTTCACATTTTACAAATATTGCCATGGCTAGAACTTCCATTTGTATTACAATGGGTTAATCTCAAGAGCAGCCTGCAAATGCAGCCTACCAAGCCTGAAGCAAATCCAAAGAAGAAAGGCAATTTCACATTTGTCTAAGCCAATATTGACTTTTGTACATATCAGCAGTTTTGAAAAAGTGTCACTAAGGGACACAAAATTGCCAGGATAATCTACTTTTTGAAAACTATATCCAAAAAGAATTTCATGTAATGTCTAATATTTTATGAGATGAGGGCTTACCCTGGATACAGCCTGAGCAAGTGGATTTCCTTGAAACCTGTGAAGAATGGTGATTGTTTTTATACCAGTTCTCAGTATAGTCATCTTGTTTTCTGCCTGGTATATGCTGTCAGAACTTCCTTGGCATTTGTGACCTCAAAACTTTTATAGGGGCAGAAGGAGAAGACTACACAACATCAGAGGGCAAAAGTCCCAGTTCCCTTAGTGTAGAATCACTATCAGCAGTACGAACACAAGGTTGTAACTACAACTTTGTATTGTAGGGTATGTTTCCTGGTTTTCCCATACTTTACTTCCTGCCGAATAGGAAAACTAGATAGTACCTGATGTACTCAAATCTTAATTAACTGGTGACAAGCTGATCCCTCCTCAGCTATAAGAAAACACAGCCTTTGGTCTGGTTCCAACAGCATGATTTATTACATTATCTCTCTTGCCAGTTTCCTGGAAAATGAAGAGATTTTTATCTATTAAGATTTTGTTTGGATTTCTACACAGATACATTCAACCAGTGTTTTGTCTAATTTTTCTAAATATTTTCTTTTCTCCCTTCAAAATTAGCCTACTACTTGTATGATTTAAACTGGTTATAATGATGATTTTGGTTTTGGTCATTCTTATAAAAAATCTAAAATTGTTTCTTTCCCAGTAGATTTGGAATGTGTTAAACTAAGTAGAACTTATTATTATGCAGGGCTTCCCTCTGTTCTTGGAATGTCTACTAAGAAGATTTTGCCAAATTGCTGTCTATCTCACAAGAATTTTTAACAGATCTTAACAAAGATTCAAAAGTTTACCAGGCAACAGATGAAATTTCAAAAGATTTTATATGCTGTCATGTTTTTACTTACTTACATGGAATTTCCAACATAGATATCCCTTTTTTTTTTTTTTCCCCCAAGAAGTATGTGAACAGCTCAAATTTTAAACGTATGTTGCACTGTCTTACTAAGGTCTGAACTTCTGTATTTTTACTTACATGTAGCATCCATTTGGATCGATTGGTGCCTATGACTTCGTGACTTCATGCAGTGAGGTCTCTGCCCAAGATCTGCTACAGTAGTAGCTCACCATGTACTCATCCTATAATCCTCCTGGATAAACTCATTATCAGTAGTCTCCTTAGAATTTTTATTTAATACACTGCAGCCAGGTCTTTCGATGGTACCAAGGGATTTAAACTATATGGGTTTTTCAAGTGCTGTACTATGTTATTTTGTTCCATGTATATGGTAATATATGATGACAGCATGCTATTTCTGAACTGTCCTTGGCATATCGTCAGTAACCCTCTACTGGAAAAACGCTGTTGTGTCACACCTTACTTTGGGAATCCTTGTCCAGCATGTTGCTGATACATGCAGGGTTTATCCACAGTGGCCGCTCCCAGGGACTCGGTAACACACACGAAAAACCCCATTACTGAAGCCACGCATTATTAAGCTTTTAACCTCACCAGGCTTTGAAAAAAGAATGCGCAGGAACAGAAATGTCTGCGAGCATTTCGTCCCTCGGATTCTTCACTTTTTAGGGGGCATTTGTCTTCCTAATAGCGGAGTGCTTGCGCTGGTATGTGAAACAACCGAAGAGGAATTTCTGTTCCTGCGAAGGCAGCCACCGCAAATGAGCAGCGACACCAGAGCAAGCACACCTTGCCGTAGCGATGCCCACCCACTCACCCACCCCCGGGGAAGACGCCGGGGAAGGAGCCCGACACTGTCGCCGCTCGTTCCCCGCCGGCCGCGGGCAGCGTAG
>VXAU01003688.1:1053260-1168580 GCA_013399695.1 Formicarius rufipectus | reverse complement strand
CCCCCGCCGGTCCCTCCCCCCGCCCCTTCTGATTGGACGACAGCACGGCGGTCAAGCCTGCCATTGGCTCCTAGAGCGGCGGGCGCTCTGGCCATTGGCTGGCGGCCGTGCCAGTCGGGGGGCGGGACGGGACATCGGCGGGGCCGGGTGTGTGCTGCGCGGCGGCGGCGGCGCTACTGGCAGCGGCAGCGGCACCATGGTGAGCTCCGCCGGCCCCGCACCCCGCGCTGCCCGCGCCCGCGCCCGGGCCCGGGCGGGAGGGAAGCGGCTCAATCCACGCGGGAAGCCGGGCCCCAGCCCTTTGTTTCTGGGGGTGATGTTGAGTGGGGGGGTTGATGTTTCCCCTGGTAGGGGTCTCTTCCCGCGGGGGTGGTGGGAACGGTGGGGTGGCGTGGGGTGCTGCGGGGTACGGGAAGGGGCTGCCCTGCCGGCCGGTGCCTGACTGTGCCGCCGCTTCGCCTTGCCCCGCAGTACGGCTTCGTCAATCACGCCCTGGAGCTGCTCGTCATCCGCAACTATGGCCCTGCCGTCTGGGAGGACATCAAGTAAGTGTGTGTGTCGGTGTCTGTGTGTGTGTATCTGTGTGTGTGTATCTGTGCGTGTTCGCAGGGCCTGCAGGTCCGTGGCCCGGCCGCGGGGCCCGGGGCTTGGCTGGTCCCGCAGCCCTGACAGGACCAGAGTGGCTCCCGGCGCTCCTCGTCCCGCCCGCGGCCTCTCCGAGCGCCGCCGAAACCCGTCTTGTCCCTCCTTTGCCGATCTCCAGGGGTGGCCTTGATCCCTGCGGTTCCCTGGGTTGTACGGACTGGGTGGCAAAAATAATGCGGCGGCAAAACGCCCTGGAAACCACGGATGGTCGTCCTTGCATCGGGCCGCCAGGTGAGCCCGCAACAGCCTCATCCGTGAAGAAACCGAAATGCGGTAAATGGCTGATAAACGCTGTCTAAAACCAGCGGGAGATTTTGATAATGTCCTCAGCCTGAAATAGTTCTATAGAGAAATATGTGTAAGAATGTAGGTATGAGAATGTTGATCTCTTGAACCTGCTTTCTGATGTCCAACTTTTACTTTTCTGGCATTATTAACATTTTTCTGAGGGGCTGACTGCCTTTGCTTTAAACCTTTGATGGATTGGTGAGATTGCACAAAAATGAGAAATGAAATCAAACTTCTATTTACCATAAATATGGTAGTATTGATAATTGGGCAATACTACAAGAAATATTTTTAAAAAGATATAAGAGCCTACAGAGTTGTAACCTTACCTCATAAGACTTTAGGTAACTATGTAGGCAGAAGAAAGGGTTTAACATGATCTCTTGATATGGTATGTTTAAGGAAAAAGTTGATTATCCAAGTTGGAGAAATTGGTTTTCTTTCAACTGGACACCTTTTTCTATATCCCTCTTTCCCATTTATTTTGAACCAATTTTAATGTGTCATTGTTGATGTCAATGTTATAATATGTTGCTGTTGTCCTAATACAATTTTTAGAGTTAAAGGACAGCTTTTAACTGAGATTTTCATTACCGTGAAAATTACTTTTTTTTCCCCAAAACCATTCATTAGGAATGTGGTAATCTTACACAGTACCATGAAATCAGAAAATTATAGAAATGTTCCTTGGAAGAGATTTCTGGAGGTCATCTAGTCCAGTTTCTGTTCCGGCCTGCATGGTTACCAGCACAAGATTAAGGCTCAGCTATAACTTGTGTAGCTGAGTCTTTAAAATCACCGAAGATGAGTCCACTGTTGTGATTGAGCAGGCGTTCATTGTTCTAGTGATCCCTGACAGTCTGTAAATGACTGTTTGCAAACGCAGTTCTATGGATGACATAGATGAGTGTTCTGTGAATGCCACACAGTTTTGTGCTGTGAGGTATTTATTTTTGCTATATACCTTTTCTAAACACTAATCTATTATGAATTCTTACAGTTTGTTTTTTTAATGACATATGTAAGATATGAGACAATAAAATAGTGACACATGGTCATTTTCCATGAAAAGTATAATAAAATATGTATAAAATATAATTAAAATTATTTACGCTTTCTTGGCATGCCATTCCATACCAAAACTCCTTTAAGTATCATGGTCCACTTTTTGTTGACATTACCCACTGACAAGAATTTGTCTTTAAGATCAGTCCATCAGAGAAGGTAGATTTTGTCTTCTCTTGCAAGGCCATGCTGCAGACTGTCAGAACCCCACCAGAATTCCTGATGCATCCTATCTCTTAAGATTTTACGAACACCTGAAAGAATACTGAAATAAAGACCATGAGGAGTATTAGCCATTTAATGTTTCAGAGGCATTATATAAAGAAAGATACAAAATAGTTTTGTAATGGTAACTGTAAAAATTCGGGAAGCTGATACGTCCTGGTGCTGTTCTTAAATTGAGAAACGTTTCTGTCTTGTATCAGCCTGGCAGGTAGGCTCTGCTATTAGCTCTCAGAGAAGATGCCATCTGAAAGGAAACTGTAGCAGGACACCACCCAAACAGAAGAATGGAACGTGATCTGCAAGATGGAGCTGACATACATGCAACAGCTGCCATAGCTCCTTATACAAAAGAGGTTCACAACAGAGTGTTTATTCAGCAGGATGTATCTTAGAAAGTAGTGTATCCTTGAGTTTACAAGCCAGTAAATTAAGCCCTGTATCCAACTGAAACAGATTATAGTGGTGTTTTAGGGAATGGTACAGGGTCCACTGTTAGCTGCTAAATTTTTAGGGACTTTGAGTTCTTGTAATGCACTTACAGAAATGTTGTGGAAGAGCTTGGATGTTTAATCGTTTATCAGTAAATACAAACTTCTTGCAAAGGCTTTGTTGAAATCATTAATCATTTAGGAAACAATAGGAAGATACAGACCAGTGTTGTGGCATGCTGAATTGAATCAGTTAAATCACTGATGTCTGAAGAAGTACTTGTTGAAGTCAACAGTCTTTGGCTGTTTAAAAAAAAAAAAAAAAAGAAACTTTGCACTATTAGTGTGGTTGAACTTGCAATAAAATTTCTGCATTTTTGTGAGACAGAAAGGCCTCTGGGTAGTAGTTCAGTACAAAGTTTCTTATCTAAGGTTTTTTGATTTAATCACATACTGCTATTTTGTTCTCTCTGAAGTCACTGCAGGAGATGTGAATCAGCATTGCAGAGTGGTGGGTTGTGGTTGCTGAGTGATTCTCAAATGCCAGTGGGTAAATTGGTGCTCTAATATTGATAGAAGGGAAAAGAAAACATAGAACTGAATAAATTGAAGTAATGAAAATAGATAATTCTTCAAAAAAAGTGCATTAAAAAAAGTTAATTTCTGAATTGAAAAGGTATGCTTCAGCTGAAGCATGAGAACCCTTCTGTAGCTTCCTGAGTCGAAAGTGATGTTAAATGAAGTTCTTACATAGAGAACTTGGGAGTCCAAATAGTTGAATAGTTACACATCATGCAGCCTTTACAGTGAGGCACTAAGCTCAGGGAAAAATTGCAGTATTTACTTTGATATATGGCTTGGTTTTTCTAAAGAACTAGAATTAAGATGCTTAAAACACAGAATGATTCGAAGCCTCTATTTCTGACCCAACATACTGGATCCCAAACAGGCTGAATTCAAAAGAATACAAATAAAACTGACATCTGAGCAATGAAAGTTCATCTTGATTTGTGGAGCCTTTACTCAATTTCTCGACAGCAAAGTCTCAAAAATTTATTTATGCATAGTTTTTTTCTGGCTACCACTCATAGAATTGAGAAATTGAACTCCTGGACAGTTTTTTTTGTGGTGAAGCCCCAGAAGCATTAGAAGGATTTAGCAAAGCTGGAGAAGCAAGAGGGAATGAGAGTAAAGTCCTTCTGCAGTTGCTGAATTGTCAGATTTTTCTTAGTGGAAAGTGAAGATGATTCAGCAGGGTAATTTCTTGTGCTTTCTGGCAGTTGTAAGCTGCATATATGCTACTCGTTGTCTTCACTACTTCAGTCCTCAGAAGGGTAAACTTAGGACCCGGAATATATGGAAACAGACTTCTTTGATCTGCACTCCACTAGCTCTGCAAAGAGTTGCTGGTAAACAAACTGTTGCTTAGAGCTGTTAGCCACATTTTTGCTGAGAAGACGCTTTTCATTTGTTCCTTCCCTGCCTAAGAGAGAACTTCTTTCAAATCCCTTATTTTGTACTTGTTAAATTCAGGGAACTATTTCAGATTGTGTGGCTGTGATTGCAAGGGCTTGAAAGGGTGGTTCTCAAGATTCCTTTGGCATTAGATATCTTCAAGTCCTCTGCAGCCAACATAAATGCTAGCTAACACAAACTGAAAGTTGTTGGGCCTGACCATTCCCACATACATGCAATTCTATGCTCATGTCTGTTTAAGGCCAAATTTGCAGTGCTGGCTGATAGGATAGAGTGTGAACATGATTGTAATCATTGTGCATAGAATTCCTGTCTCTATACCTGTCCAAAGCAATACAGAGAGATTACTCATATTTTAAAATAAATAAAAATTTCCAGGGTTTAAGAAGTTGTCTTCCCTAGTATGTTTTTGTGGTGGGCATATTTTTATGGTGTGGTGATAAATTTTTAAAAGAGGCTTCTATCGTCATAAAATCTGAGCTCTTCTGCAACAGTTACTGCATATGGCTGAGCTGAACAGCCAGTATTTGTGAAGTTCTGAGCATTCCATTCAGCAGCTCTAATGGTTTAATTTTGTAACAAAAATGAACAGGGACATCTTCTTGAAAAAGCTCCAGCTCAATATGTGGGAGCTAGAGCAATGTTTTCAGCAGGGAATACATCCATAGTCACTTATCCTGTGTTTCCCAACACTATCCCTCTGTGTCTGATTAAATGAATACAGGATTTTCCCACGGGCTCCTAAATCTGAATTGAGACCAGGTTAGATGCTCAAACTGTGATGCTTCCAAACATATTGCCAAGAAAGTAAATGAGAATTCAAATATCTTAATAAGAAATGCATTAAAATGATTCATCACAAGCCTGTAGAGTAAATTAGTATTCCCACACAGGTATATGAAATGTCTGGATTTGAGAAATGAAATGGCACAACTTGTCAGCTGCAGTCTTCGTCTTGCTTCTGTTTTTATGGTACAAGTCTCCACAAAAATGTGTAGGCTGACGAGCATGGAAAAACTAGAAGTTGAAAACTCTTGTGTTTGCAAAAAGTAACTACCTAGAGGTAAAACCACATTTCATTTGATTCTACAGAAAGTGTTCAAACTTGCACACTAGAAAAATAAGCATTTTGTGCCCCAAGAACCACATATCTTTGCTGGCTGTACCTTAGTGTGGGATACATAAAGCATATAATAGTCTTATTTTCCTGGTGCTCAGTGCTTAATGTAGAATTAAGAAATCATTCTGTCTTTGTCCTGCTTTGGCCTCCTTTTGAAGGTTAGGCTGGCATGTGATATCCACACATGCCAAGACTCCGGGTTGGGAGAATCTGCTGTGTGGCACAAGCCTCTCACCTACCCAAGGGTCTTGAAGTGCACACAAAGGAAGAGCAAAAGTTAATTGATTGTCCTATGAAGAAGGACTGTTTTTTTCTCCCTAGACTTCACAGCTTATCACCTACCACAGCTGCAGGCTAGTCAACATTTTTTCCTAAAAGTGTCCTGTTAAGCTTAAAATGATGAAACTCTGAAGGCTGAGAAATTATCCTGGTGAAAGGTAAAAAGTGAAAAGCTTCTCTGCTCAGTTTAAAATTGGATTCAACTGAAACGGTGGAAAACTCAGTGCAGTTTAGGGGAGTGAAATAAACTGCAGGGCTATAATTTGCCTTTAGAAAACTGAATAGACACATAAACTTCTGGATCCTATTGGTGAAAATTAACATAGGTCAGACTTCAGTGACTCGGTGTGGCTTTTGCAGTAAAATATAGGTGATTTAAGATTACATATACATTGGGTAAATTTTCAAAGGCATTCCTAGCAGTTAGGTGTATTAGTGTTGTTGCAGGTTGACTACTTAAGTCAGGAGAGGTAGATGCTTTTATTCATTTATACATTTAAAAACTATTCTCCACTGACTTTCACTAGCATTTACATACTTAGGAAGTCATTGACAGGATATGACATTTTAATTTATAATATTTGTAGTTATATTCCAAAATAGTAAACTAAATAAATAAATAATATAAAATAAATATGAAAAACCTTTAAGGATATATTTTATAATTTTTTACAGGGAGCAGACTTGGATTTTTTTTTAAACATTCATTCTTTCCTTGGAATTTCTCATATTGCAAAAACTACTCATTTTTATATTCCTTAAACAAAGAAAATAAAAACCCTTTTTTATCTGCAGAATAAAGGCACTAGCTTGATTTATTGTGTTCATATACTGAGTTCAGACTGTCACCTTGTCAATGATGGTTTTTATCTTTTTATTAAGATGTCAAAACACAATTTAGATTTGTTGGCAAATCCTGTAAAAATCAAGATTTTTGCCTGCTGCTGTTGCTTAGCACAATGTTTAGATGTAGCAATAGCTTACAAGACAGTGTAGTTCGCCTTTTCAGAAACATAGGAAAATATGTGCAAAAGCTCCAAGACTGTTACTATAAGTTGCAATAGTAAGCTCTTAAGAGGTGTTGGAATTTAGGTAACTTGTAGGTATGATGCTGGTGGCCTGTGAAGTCCATGAAAACTGTGTTTTGAGTATAAGAAAGTACCTTGAAAGAACAGGACCATCTGTCTCATACTGGGCACCCAGAATTAATGAAATCTTTTTGATTAATGGTGTTCTTGCCTTTTTTAAATGGAAATGGTATAATTGGCCTCACAAGATTGTTCAAAAGTCAATTAATGTTTGCACATACAAATAGTATAGGGATCAGTTCCACAGGAAGACTTGATAGAAATGATTAATTATGTCTTCAGAGCTGGATTTGAAAACTGCTGTAAATCAAGCCTGAGGTTGTATACTGATGAATGGGATAAAATAAAATGTGTAATAGTTGTGCACTGGCAGAGTAAAATGTAGTCTCAGTACTGAAAAAACTGGTAGCCTGGAGGAAAAGGAGCAGGTTCTGTGTGCTCATGGGTGTGAGTATAGTTGTGTTATGCAGGCTCAGGGAGAGGCTGGGAAATGTGGCTTGGAACAGACTTGACTAAAGACTGAGTGGACCTGAGTCCATCTTTCCTGCTTTCAAAACTAAATAGGAAAAAGCTCATCAGATGCTTTTAGCTCTGTATGAGACTCGTGTTATTTCTTCATAATTGTTCTGGAAAGTGGTTTTTAAGTTTGTATCTGATCATACTTCTATATATAGGGCAACCCTTTAAAAAGCATGTAAAACAGTACTCCAGTCTAAACTAATCTGTCTGCAGCGTAAACAGTGTCACTTCTGCTAGGAGAGAAGATGGGTAATCATCAGCTTAGAATATAAAATTATTGGAGAAACTGTATTTGTGTATATAGCTACATAAGCATATAAATACTAATATAAATACTAATATGTATGTGTGTGTGCATGCATATTATGTCTACATAACCACAGTGTGACCTGGGCAATAAACATGCAAACTAAACAGGAGATAAGAATCAAATATCTGTACTGAGTGTGAGGTGTTTTGTGTCACTTCAGTAATCACTTTAGTAAGCATGTGTAGATGATGTGAGTGAAAAGCCTTCCAGTTATTTCTGGTATTTCTCATCAAGGGCTGATTTACAGGACAACCTTGATGCCAAACTCCTCATAAATATATAAGTGCAGGTTTGGATGTATCTAGGACTTCAGTTTTATTTTATCCTATTAATGCCTTTGGGATTTCTCCCATCAAAGTGCTGGCTTTCCCGTTGCTTTCTTATGTACTTCTCCTCCAAGGAGCTGTAGAAAAAATCCATGTGGCAAAGAAGTTGGTTTTGGATTTTGCCACATAGACAGGTATACTGGCATATTGCAGTGGTGTCAGTCAGTCCCTCGTGAATCCTCTCCTGCTGTGTTGAATTGCACTGAGCTTGCCCAGTATCTCCCTTTCTCAGACTGCAACTAATTTATTATAAAGAATGCTTGCTTTACAGTTTACCAAAATTACTGATTCTTTCGTGCTTGATAATGTTGAAGACATAGTGTTAATTATTTTAATTGTCTTCTCACAAGAAACATTGATGAAAAAAAATATTCTATTCGCTAGAGTTTTGGATAATAAGTCCATTATTGTTTTGGGTCATGTAGGACTTAGTTGTAATTAATTGCAGTGATCTATGAAAAAAACATGAATTTTTTGAGTTCTTGTTGCCTTCTTATGAAAGTTTACCCAGTACTGAAGACAGTGTTCTGTTAGTCAATCTCATGACAATTTTTAAAAAAATACAGATTACTTAAAAATAGATGTCAGAAAGAGACTTTGAAAAGCCACTAATAGTTAAAGGACACTACATCATTATTTTTTTTCAAATCCATACACCTTTAACATTAATGAGTTCTTATTCAGAAAGTGGTGTTAAGTAGAAACATTTGTTGTTCACATTTCTAAGTCCTTATTTCGTACCATTCCAAAGTTCTAAGCAACATTTTATAAATTTTCTTTTTTTAAACTGATGCTGAATAGATGATTCTTCATGGGTCTAGAGGTTAATATTTAAAAGATTTTTATGGTCAGGACACTATACTTCTGCTCCTTCAGTTCCTCACAGCGGAAGGACCTGCTTGGAGGTCAGGAGTTTAAACTGAGTGGATGCCAAATTCTTTAATTCATCTGGGAGAAAGTTGGCTAAAAGGAAATAATGGCATGTTATGAAACCTTGTGTGAGTGTTGTTGCAGTATCTCTCAGGTACTTCCAGTTTTCCCAGAATTAAGTGCTTTTAAACCTGTCCAGATAACAGGTATTATAAACATATCCCTTGCTCTTACAAATTAAATACTTGAAAGAGTATTTTGTAAATACCATGCTTTTAGTCTGCTTACGTAAAAGGAAGGAAAGTAATGCTAGTTTTATATTTTTAATAACATTTTTAGTATTTGTAGTAGTAGCAAAGAACTTGTACTTTTCTTAAGTGTATCTTCTAGGATTATCTTGTTTTGAAATCCTACATTAAACACTCTTGTATCCAGCCTGTAAAACTGGGAAATAGCTCAGAATTCTGAATTCTATAAATACACCTATTTACTTTACCAAGAATGTAATTTTCCTGGACAGATTCCCATTTTTATTTAATCTTGCAACTTAATATAATTTATGTTTTTCCCTGCTGTGTATTTTAAAATATATCTGAACCATCCACAACATGTACAAGTCTTTCTTTTTTTCTTTTTGGGAAGAGTGGTTCAATATTTTAAATAATATTTAGTAAAGAATATTTTTGAAATACATGAAAAAAGATGAGAAGTATTTTGGAAACACTAACCATCTGTGAAGTAATATAATGAGCAGTGAGTTTGCCATTTTAATGTAAATGAGATGCAAAAACATGATTCTGGTTTCACAGATACCATCTTTAGTTCTGACACATGTAATCCTGTTTAATAGTGCTGCTCTTGGAACAGAATTCAGCTTGACTTGGTCCTATCAGTGAGATCAGAACTGTGCTGTGTTTCTAAGTGCAGTGGTGTTATTTTGTCATTGTTTTGACTGATGTCTTCAATTTAATGAGCACTTTTTCCATCCTTGGTACACCAAGAATAGTGAAGCACAATGGTGGCAAATGTCCCAGCTGAAACAATACCTATCAGGGAAGAGGTCCTAGAGGTGGTCTTGGAACTAGGTTCTGTTGTGGTGTGTTCAAGGCGACACACCCAGTGCACACACTTTGGACTGGAGTTTTGATAGGAAGAGATCCAGTTGTGCTTTTGGGACACTGGATGATCTGTTAAAGTGACAGCAACAGCTTCGAAATAATAATGTTGTTGTATCACAGAGAAGCCTGTTCATCTTCAGGATGCAAAGTGATTGTTTCATATGGTCTTGTACTGTATTTTTGCCCTCTATATTCACTGCATGCAAATGGGAAAGGTTCTTTTCCTGTAAGAATTTTTTATAATTACAGCTTTTTGACTGACTACAGAGGCAGGATAGTAAGTGCTACTTCACAGGAAGAAAACAGTTTTGACAGCAGCAGTCTTCTTGATTATGATTTATTCAAATTCCATTTAAATAGTACAATTTGACTGCAAGACTACATTAAAATTCACCTTGTTCACAAGAGACTACGTAAGTAAGACCAACTTGACATGACACCTTGTCCAATTTTGTTGTCTGTAAAATCTCCAGAGATGGCAAAAGAAATCTTTACTGCATCAAAATAGAAAAAATATTTCCTCTATGAGAAATACAAATGTGTGCAATCTGTGCAAAATGTGTTCAGGTTCTGTTCTGGTTTTAAGAATAGTTTTTGTTGGAATGCTTGTTCACACATAACATTTAATCATTTTCTGTGAATTATTAACATTACCTTTTAGCTTTGGTAGTGTGTTTACAAATACTGAACTAGTTGCACAATGGGAAAAATTTTCAAAGGGACCATTGTACACACTTCCTGTCACCTGTATGGCTGTTCTTTGCTGGTAGATCAACAGCAGTTTGGGGAGTGTTAGCATGACTGATGAAGGAAAGGCTGCTTTAAGACTTGATCCTGCTTTGATCTACTCAATAGGAATTTTTCCACTGATTTCAGGGTCAAATCTGTATGTGAAAAATGGCCCCTATAGCTGTGTTATTTTCCATGGTGCAATGATTAAGTTTCTTTTCTTTCCCAAGTAAAATGCCTCACATTAACCTGGATAATACAAACATTCTGGAGGAAAACAAAAGCATTTTAGAAAAGTCTGGGCTGGAATCTTTGTTTCCCACAATTCAAGTAGCTCTGTGTAATCATTCAAAATTAGTCCAGAGTAAATAAAAAGAGCTGCCAAACCATAGCAGTTAGGACAGGCATGTCATAGGATGTAAGTTTTGAACCATTAAATATCACATCTCGTGTGACAGGAGTCAACTTCAGCAAGAGCATTAAATTCCCAAGGTTTTTGTAAAGTTTTAAACAGAAACTTACAGGGAAGCAAAACCCACGCTTCTTATGTCTGTAGAAATGCAAATGAGACATTAATTGTAAATTCTGTTCTATTTGACTTGGAAGTTATTTTTAAACAAAGGCCATACAAAAGTTAAAAGTTTGCTACTGTAATGTTGCTACTTCACTGAGGAATTAACCAGGGCTTGGGAATTTGCCAGAACTTGTTGCTTTTGGCTCATTTCCAGTCAAGTCCTTAAGAAAGTCAACAACTTGTTATTGCTGTTAACTTCTTTGTGATCAAACACTGCAGTCTGCAGAAAACATTAGAACTGTGTTAATTCCTCCCATAATTTTATCTGGTCAAGAACTGTGATTAAAGATTGCAGCAAAACATTTCAAGAGAAGTGCCACAGTTTTTTTGTAAAGCTATGGATTATGAAGTTTTCTGTGAAATGTGGTCAGCCAAATGTAAATTCTGTACATCTAAGGATGCCTTGTTGTACTGCAGTTTTAATCCCAGATCCTGACCTGTCTGTCAGGCAGGAGGAAAAAGCTGTTCGGATGAGAACAGTTGCAGCCTTCTGATCTTTTAAAGTTAACGTGCTTGGGTTTGTAGCCGTACCTTGTGCCGCACAGGCAGGTGTCTTTTCATGCACGGTACTCAGAGGTTATGGAGTTAAATATAGGTGTGTAGTATTGTAGGGATTACTGTCAGTGGACAACCAGCCACAGCAGCTCTGCAGAGGTGATAAAGCAGCTGCACTTTGAGTGTTAGTTATAACAGTTTTCACAACATTGTGATATATTTGTTCATACCACCCTTGTTGTAGAACCAGTTCCTTAGTTTTTGTTGAAATGCTTGTACACACATATTGTTCACACAATGCAGGCAGCTCTCATAAATCAGATAGGGGTCAGGTAATTAGAAGAGAAAACTGTAGCCATGAAAAGTCATTTAGATATTCCCCATTTCCTAGCCTGCTGGTAGTCATGGCATGGGCAGCCTCTCTGGTGCTGATAGCTGTGTTGCTCTCTGAAATAAGTTTATTAGAGGACCTCCTATTTTATAGACTTGCTGAAGAACAAGTGCCTTTGTAGAAATAGGAATGTTTTCCCATTGCAGTGGCCACTTGGGATAAGCTTTCAGCAGCATTTCCCCATCACAAATAGTCTTAAGACTAGTATTTCAGACAGAAAGATTTTTAGAAGCTCTCACTGCTGTCAGATAACTGAGGGAGGAATAAGGGCTTCAGAAACTGGCAGTTGTAGGTCACTGCAGGGGACTTCACTGACTTCTCTTCAGCTGACTTCATTGAACCTTCAGTCTCTCCATCTGACCACACCCTTCAGGAATAAATACTTTTATTAGCAAATTTTCTAGAAAGTTTTGTTTACCTTTATCAAAAAGGTTGCTTTACGGGGAAATGCATCATTAAGGCTACAGAGAAGATGGCTGCCAAGTGATCCAAAGGATCACAAGTAAGCTGAATAAAAACAAAATAGTTAATCTAATTAAATGGAATAGACATAGAAATAACAAGTGGTGGTTTTAAAAAGTGGTGGCTCAGAGAAATGCAGACGCTGAAGAAAAACTTTGACAAAGAAAATAAGGAAAAAAAGAAGCATGTCTTGGCACAGACAAGCAAACAGGAAAAGTTCCAGTCAATATAATTGGAAAGAAATGTAAGAAGTTTTGAAACAAGAGATACCAGCATCATCAATCTGGGTCAATTTTTCATAGAATTCTCACACACAAAAACTCTTATCTGCTGAACTGTACAAGTATGCAGTATTTTGAGGATGTTGATTGCTTTTCCAGATGTGTGTGCTGTCCTTTGTGGTTTGGCTGAGATCAGGGAGACTAAAAGAAAGCACAGCATGTATTAGGGATGTGGGAAAGTTTATTCACCCTTTGCAAACCTCCCACCAAACTGTAGCTGACTTACAGTTACATACCATGTTGTGAGAATCAAAGAATCAGGATGGTTTTCTTTTCTTGTATTCTTGTTCTTAGGAAATGTAAACTCTACATTTTTGTCCCAGACTGACCTCATAGGTTTCAAAGCATTATTTCCCGCTAACAACTCCAGCTTTCCTCCTACTTAGGAAAAGAAGGAATATGTGACATGGGATTTGTTTCCAGGAATCTGTGAGACTTCATATCCTGCAGGCTGATTGGAAGTTTTCAGAGAATGTCAGGGAAGAGGGCCATATTTTGGTATATGAAAATATTTTGGAGTATGAAAATAAAGACCCCACCATTGAGTTTATTGTAATATTTTTGGTGTCATTGGATGGAGAATTGTGTTCATTTCATGTAGAATTGTGTGTAATATTTAATCTAACCTCCCATCTAGCCTTGTCATATTCCTTTAGAAAAATTGGTTAGCTTGTTTTTAGGTCGTTCTTCTTAGACTATGTATAATAATGTTTATTTCAAGTAATAGTTACAGTACTTCATAAATAAAAATTAAGTTTATTTTTTAAATATAAAAACAATGTATTATAGTTTTTTGTCAGTGGGAAGAATGGGATGAGCAGGATTACAGGAAGATGAAGATAAAAAAGAAATTGATGGATTCCAGACATCCACTGATACATGAACAGATTATCAAAGACTGATTATTACTAACTGGAGGGTTAAATGATGAACCATTTCATTTAGGTCAATAGAATACTGCCATATGAGATTGGAATCAGGCCTTCTCGGCAGTACAATTTGNTGAGTATTACTGAAAATATTGTATCGATTGTATCTATTGAAAATCTGTATCGATTGGTAATTCCACTACATCTGTAAATTAATTGTTGTGCAGGCACTATTATATTATTTAATTTTTAAAATAAATTATGCTCTTTATGCACTTTAAATTATGCACTTTAGAAAATTAAAATCTGAGTTTTATTCCAAGTCTTTGAATTTAATTAATGGTTGATCATGTTATGGTGATGCAGAGAAAGAGTTTGATGTAAAAGGAGATGGAGGATTTTGCAAAGGAGATTTAGAATCTTTTTATACATTTATAATTCCTCTGATGACCAAGAGAAGTTCAGAGCAGTTAGAAACTGATGGTTTGAGCATTATCTCAGGAAATATTCCTGTTCTACTGTGGTAAAAATGCTTCATTCCCATGGTGCAGTAAATAGCTGTTTACTTATGGTTCTTTTTGATCTGTACATTAGAAAAATGATTTTTCTAGTACCAAGTTGATGAATGTCTCGATTTGCATCCCATGTGCTTCGTTTTTTATAAAACCTACCTCATAATCTGCCTTTTTAATAGTTTTTCTAATTCTAAAACTTTTTCTGAAGAACACCTTCCTGTATGAATTTTTTGGGGTGTGATACAAGAAGGTGCAATTCGGTAACTCACTTGTATTTTTCCTATCTCTTTGCCTTTCTTTTGACTTCGTGAAGTGTTCTGCAGCATAGAGATGCATTTAGTTGAAAGAGTATAATTTCTTTTTAGTGAGGCAGATGTGACCCTCCAACACTAGTACCTACAAATGGCTCCTCTTCTGTCATTATTTCTGCAAAGCACAGTGAGTCTCATGGAGACTCATTGTAGGCAAAACCACAGAAGGTGAGCACTTACTTTAAAAAATATGCTGAAAAAGGAGGCTGTGCTCATTTGCCAGATGCGAACTTCAACAGGACATGACTTCATCAGAGACCACACTGCCCTCCTGCACACCCACCTCTCTGCTGGATGAGAACATAAAAGGGAAAAAAGCAAATACAGACTATAACTTGACTTGAAGCTGCACAGAGTCAGGGCCATGTCTGTGGGCAAGCTCTATGCATGGTGGGACCAACCTTGCAGGGCAGTTGGGTCTTCAGGGCCCTGAGGTCTGCCTGCCCAGGAAGGTACTCCCTGTGCTCCTCTCAAGAGTGGGGACTCAGCTACTGCTGCAGCACCAGTGACCTGGCTCCTGTGCTAAACACATGGGGTAGAACAGGAAGAAAGGCACTTGTGGTTCCTCCCTAGTAACTCACTTGGGTGAAATGGAAGGCTTGGAAGGCATTACATTTCATTGCCCAGGGTGATCAACTTCTTTCCCTCAGGAAAAAAACATAGCCTACAGAGTTGTGCTGCCTTTTGGACAAGCTGCTGACTCCGTGTTCAAGCTGAAGGGAATAATAAATGATCCTGAAAAACTAAGGAGTCATTTTGTTTGGGGTTTTTGCTTAGTAGCAGTAGTAAGTGTGCATATGACATATGCATGAATCTTATCTTAAATCTGGGGTTGGGATTTGTTTCCTTTAGTGAAGGAATGTATATTTTTATAGTGCTTTAGCTAAGTGGTGATACTTTACTCATGAGAATTAATGTGTAGTGCAAGAACATGGCCTTGC
Source organism: Formicarius rufipectus (assembly GCA_013399695.1). Classification (NCBI taxonomy): domain Eukaryota; kingdom Metazoa; phylum Chordata; class Aves; order Passeriformes; family Formicariidae; genus Formicarius; species Formicarius rufipectus. Next base: position 1,153,255 of record VXAU01003688.1, on the reverse strand, counting down.
AAAATCCTAGCATCTTTTTTTCCTATCTATTGGGCATGTGCAGAATTCTGAAGAGATAGTTGATTACATATGTATTTTAAATTCCTCTCTTAAAATATGTGCAAATGGTTGTTAAAACCATCGCACCTATTGTAAATAAAGTGTAATTAAAAATTGGATAGAATTAAGAAGCTTATGCAGTGTTCAAAGGGCCCATCTTGGGCTGGATTATTGGATATTCTCCTATTTTAAAATGAAAATTGTGTCTTTATGAGTTCAGCAAGTTCTTTTTGAGGCTCTGTACTGAAAAATGATGTTTATTTTCTCATGCCTAATTATTATTTTCAGAACACTTGTGGTCTGATAGATTTGTGTTGTACGCCAATGACTGAGATATGGAACAGATTTATTTCTAATTTTCTGTCTTAAGTAACCATACAAACTTATTTTATTTAAAATACTTTTATCAATATGGTGCTTCTCCCCCATGTGAAAAGATTTTATTCTGTTTTATTTTCAGGAAGGAGGCACAGCTGGATGAAGAAGGACAGTTCCTGGTCAGAATAATTTATGATGATTCCAAAACCTATGACCTAGTTGCAGCTGCAAGCAAAGTCCTTAGTAAGTAATACAGATACCTTCTTTGCCCCCTCATCACAAAAAAAGGTAATACACTTCCTCCCCCCCCAAATCTGTGAACTAGAGAAAAAGAGGATTTAGCACAGTCCAACAGAGGAAGTGAAAACAGTGTTGGTCAAAGAATTCTTTTAAAATCTCAGCAGAAAGGATTGTATTTCTTTTATTTAAGCTATTTTTATTTCTTTTATTCCTTGAAATTGTTACTTCCAAAGTATTCCATCTTAAATTGAAGTAATATACTTCATTCACAGAGCATGGGCAGCATCAGAAGCAGTCATGAAGTAACAATGTACTGCTGCAACTACCTGGGCCATACACTCAAGTTTCACCCACTACTGCAAGAACAGTGAATGAATGAATGAATCCTTGATCTCTGCTGAACAAGCATGCTGAGTTACAGAAACGTTTGTGGCATTGACACGTTTCCTATCAGCCACTGATTTGGGTTGCGTTCATTTTGAGTCACTGCAGCTGTGGTCTAGAATTTAAAAGGTAGAATTATGCCCGTCAGCATTATTTTATGTGCAGACTCAGGTGCAGTATGAATTTGTACTACATCACTGATTACCCAAGAACTTACAAGACTGTGATGACTGTTGTAATGTTGAATTGGAGCAGCTGATGTGGTTTCATGCTATTATAAATATGAATTAACTCTGCTGAGGTGGGCACTACTGACAACCAAGTTCCTTTATTTTCAAGTAGTGATTTATAATCTGTATCAAAATTTAAAATACTATACATGTGTGAAATGCACGATATGGTGAGGTAATAATAGTAATTGCTAAATCCTAACAAAATTCCTATATTCATATTGCCACATGAATCCTGAATCTTCCTTTTCTCCTACTGGAGACCTACTGGATCTGGGTAGAGTTTAGGTACTGTCTTTCTTGTTCATGAATACAAGGGTAAAGTAATAAAGTGTGTGAAATACAGTGTTTGGACTGAATCATATTTTCCTGTTTTGACTAGATCTAAATGCTGGGGAAATACTCCAGATGTTTGGGAAGATGTTTTTTGTGTTTTGTCAAGAATCTGGTTATGATACAATTCTACGTGTCTTGGGCTCAAATGTCAGAGAATTTTTACAGGTAAGAATTTTGTGTCAAGTTATTTCAGACAATAGAAGAACAGGAGTTTTCATATGCAATGAATTGGGGGGGGTGTTAAGTAAAAAGACTTACCTTTTTTGTACTAACAGAAAATATGGTCTCCAGATTTGTAGGGTATTTCTTCTAAGTTGTCTCTGACTAATAGATACTGGTTATTTCTAACTGTATGTTATATTCAAAGTTAGGGCTCATACACAGCTTATCTCTAAGACATTATCTTTCATCCATGAACTGAGGATGGGATAAAGCAAGAGTGTCTAAGTCAAAATTGGTGCTTTTCTACCTGCAGAACAGTGTAATACTTAACAAATTGAAAATTATTTTTTTAATAGCATGGGAGAAATATAGGAATTTCTCTAAAGTGTTATTTCTAAGTGTAGAAAAAAATGGTCTTCCTTTTTTTGTCACCTGAAAATTGTTCACTTCAAAAAGTGCTTTGGATGTAATATTTGTGATCTATACCACTGTTGGAGAGAGCTGTGTACTGTAATGAGTTTGAAAGCACTTAAGTGGAGATTGCCCAAAAGCTGAATATCAAATCTCTATTGATTTTCACTGAAAATTTATCAGCCACTTGTAATCTGTACCTTTAAAACCTCCCCAGCAATAGGTGAAAAAGTAGAATGCATGGTTTGCTGGATTATTAGAATATTCACTGTTTCTCACTATCTGCCCCAAACCCTGCATCATTCAAGAGCATCGTAGATGGAGTCAACCCAGACTTCTTGTACAAATACCATGAACTGTAGTTCCTGGGCAGTCAGGGTATGTTTATGTTCCAATGTGTATATCATGTGTGATCTGTAAACCACTGTCTATGGATTGTGACATCCTTTATATTTCATAGCTTCATTCCCAGTTCATTCAAGCTGCAGTTAGGATTGAGCAAGAGTAAGGGAGGAGGGAAGAAAAGGTGTAGCTGGCCCATTGCTTCATCACCTTGGTTACACATGTATGAGCCAGTCCTTCCCTATTCCTTTTACTTATGCCCTTTTCCATATAGTATACTTCTCTTTTCATTCCTTACTGTGTGTGATGATGAAAAATCTGGACAGATTTGTTATGCACACCAGACATCTATAAAAGTGGGAACAGCTTACATTTATATTCTTCTAATGACAGTATTTTAAACTGCTTTGTTTGAATTTCAGTATTAACAGAGACATTGGCTATTAAATACTTCTGTAAATGTTAACAGGACTGATGTACTAGTAGCTGTGCCAGGAGTGTATTTTTTGGCTTTTTGTTATATTGGAAAATCAACATTATCTGTGATTTATTATTTTTGCATATTCCAGCAGTCAGACTAAGTCAGGAAACCGCTTTATGTACCTATTACAAAAATAGGTACAGATTCAGTTTAGTATCATGAACTTTTGTCAGATTCTTAAAATACATAATAGAGTTCCAAAAGGTGCTTCTTGAAATCAGTACTGAGTCCAGGATATACGAAATAATCAAAGACTGAAACTTTTTAAAGTATATGAAAATAAATCTGATATTTATATTTGTTTCCTTTGACATTTCATGGAAATTTAGTTTATTCATAGTTGAAACACAAGTATTTCAAGCTTCATGAAAGACAAAAATAAAAAGGGCAATTAAATCTAATATTTATACTTTCTGTGAAAAACACAGGCATGGAAAATTTGCAAATCATATTGAAGGACACTGTGCCAAAGAGAAGCAGTATAAAAAGAGTACCTTGCAAGAAACCCAAAACGTGCTTTTATGTTAAGTTCAATAGCTTTCTACTGAGTGAAAATAAAAGAGTAGTGGTTAGTTCTCTCATTCAGGAAATCAGTTATATGGCTACTTCCTTGTTCATGGTTGCAGTTAATAAAATTCAGGGGACTAGTTATGCTTTTAGGTAAGTTTCCTGATGCTCTGTACCGCACTGCACTGAACGGCATAGCTTTGCATTTCAGATGCCTATGACAACTCTCATTTTCAGATGGGCCCGAATCTGCCTGATTTAGTATCACTGTTCTTGCTTGGAGATCCCTTCAAGTTTCACCATGAAGCTTAGTGGTCCCAAAAGCTCTAGAATTAGTGTCTCTGTCCCAGCACAAGCTCTGGCATACGTCTGAGCAGTCTAGGAGCCAAGAATTCAGTGAGAGGGCTTAACCTATTATTACCTGTACCTGACCACACCTCTGGCTCACAATGGGTGAATACACTTGTTAAAAAGACACATTTGTTCTTCTAGAACCTGTAATATAAATTTATAATGGATCAAACACAAGAAAAAGTAGTAGGAGTAGCAATGACCATGTCTAAATGGCAAGATCTGGGAGTGATTTCATCTCCTTTATATGGAAGAACATGTCTACTGCTTCTTGACTATGTGTTAGAGCAAGTTTTGAATAAGCTGCAAGTCCCCTACTTGGGATGATTAGAGAGCCAAACCTGAAGGCATATCACATGGACTCGACTATGGCACTGCTTGAACAAAGTCATCAGTAATGGAGTGGAGCAGTGGCAAAGTGGTTTTGCATAATGGGGCTATAGCTGGTGGTTAGGCAAATTTGTGCCAGACTCGTGTTAATAATTAGACAACCATCTTATAAAAATTCTGTCCTTGACATTGACCATTTCTGATAATGAACTCCATTGGAATTTCTTCAGGTGTTGATGACTGTGTAACTGGAAGATTATTGTCTTTTCCCATGTATCTCCTTAAGAGTTTTTTTTTCCAAAAAGCCAATGTATCCTGGCTGTTTCTGAGGCATATTATGTACTGAAACCACAGTTCTACACCCAGTTAAGGAGATTGTGGGGCAATCTTGCAGAGCCAGTCATCTCTTTTCTCATTCACATCTCTTTCAAAGCAGTCTCTTTCAATTTCATTGTCTTGAGCCCTGCAAAGATCTTACAGAATTTGCCTTCAAGCATTGTGTTTTTTGCTGCTGAATGCCCACTTACAGCTGGAATAAAGTGACTCCTAGATTGTTACCTCTCCAAGTTTTAATTTGGAAATATAGCAACAAAACCATTAATTTGAAACATGCTAAAAAACTGAAGAAGGGAATTCCAGGCTAAGTGCATTCCATGGAATTAATTTCTAAGACTCATTTCCTCTGGAGGCCTTCAGAAGAGGCAGCTGTTTGAGCACTTTACAGCTCACATGAAATCAAGTTCAGTATGCTTCCACAAATTTGATGATTGACAGATGCTTGTGAAAGGTGGAGAATGGCCCAGACAGCACACTGAAAATATTTTCACATCACTTTCTGTTCTGAAAGACAACAAAATGCAAAGCCTTGTTGTAAGAGTGACTTGCAGGGCAGTGAGAGAACACTGAAAATGTGCAGTAGTGTTCTGGACTTCAGCTGTAAAGGAGTGGTATGAATTTTACAATGTAAGTAAAGAATTATGGGGGTTGCAGCACTATCACGCAAACTAGGCTGCTCTTTCTATGTTAAATATACAATAAATAGCAAACTGGAGTCTTGATAATTGATTGACTATCAAAGTTGGAGCTAGGATTGTGTTTTAAGTGTGATTTTGATCTTATTGTTCTCTTTAATATTAATAGGTATACCTATCAATTTATAATTTAGCTTTCCTCTCCAGATTACAATTTATCTGGTCAAGACTGAAAGTTAAATACATAAGATGTCAAAGACATTAGCTGAAAAAATAGATATTTTTCCTTTCCTGAACAACTTTTTCTGAAACATTATTACAGTAGCTGTTACGTGTTCAATTTATTCTGTGGATCTTTTCAATTATTCTCAAAGGAAATACATATTTGAAATTGGTCTTTCAAGGATTTAAATCTTTAAAGTTTGAAACTCAGTCAGGCCCTGTAAACTTGGGTTGACTTTTACAATGTCAGAAATGGGCTTTTTCATTACTAATAAAGAAAAATACTTATGTTTACTCAGACATGCTTATTTATATTTGACTCCTAAATTAATATCAAAAGAGGAGATTATAGAGACTAGAATTGGAAGGGATGAAAATGAGATACTGGATTGAGAATCATACACAAGGTCTTTAATCATCAGAGTATTTCAAAATACAGCATAGTCATTCTTACTATCTGGAGTAATTATTAATAGTTCTATTTTTTATGCCACTCATTGTCCAAATGTTGTCATGATAGATAGAAGGAACATTGACACCTACCTGAAAAACCTACTATGATGACAGTTCTCCAAAAAATGAGGCAAATGCACAGTATGAGCAGAAGGAGAAAGAGGATGTTCAGATGATACAAAATACGTAGTTTATTGAGAAGTAATAAGTGAATGCATTATAATAATGTTCTTAATTTCTTCTTCCAGAACCTGGATGCTTTGCATGATCACCTCGCTACTATTTACCCGGGTATGCGAGCACCTTCCTTTAGATGCACTGATGCAGAGAAGGGGAAGGGGCTCATTCTACATTACTATTCAGAAAGAGAAGGTCTTCAGGATATTGTCATTGGAATCATCAAAACAGTAGCTCAACAGATCCATGGTACAGAAATAGATATGAAGGTAATGTCTAAAGTGAAAATTGATGTCATTAGTACAAAATCAAGAAAGAGAAAAGTGATGGCAAACAGTAATTTTCATTGTTGCTGTCTTCTGTGGAGTGGTGGCGTCAGTACTCTCTCAGAAGAGCCTTCATCATTTGTATTGCTTTAAGGACAGATCAGCCATGTGCAGAAAAGGCCAGCACTAATCTGCAAGCATTCCTAATAGAGAAAGGTTCAGAATAATATCCCCTTCTTAAAAGAAGGAGATAACATGTAAAGAAATTAGATACTGGGTTGTTTGGAGTGGGTTTTTCCCTCCTGTATTTTATATTTGGCATATATTGCTTAGTGTCTGCTGTGTTCTGTGAGAACATGGACATTTTGTCTTTGTGCCCTAGATTCTTCATCTGTGTGCAAACTGTGAGGCTGATGTGTGTTGTTGAGGCCTGGCTGGTAAGCAGTGTTTTCCTCCCAACCTTCGTGCCAGGTCCTTCCCAGAAACCAGATGGGTTTGTGGGTTTCATACTATCATTGTGTGGGAGTGTGACTGGGTATACACCTACAGCCCCAGAAGTGAAAAAATGTTTGTCAGTCACAGAATTTACATAATGTCATGTATGCTAAGTCACTTGTGAAATGGGAAAGAGGCTTCTACTTTATGTGCATACAGAGCAACTGAAAGATTTAATTGATCAGGCCTTGCATATGGAATGGTATAAAATGAAAGCTTGATCCAAGGGGCAGGTATATGTGGGGAGAAACAAAAAAGGAAGGTTTTTGCTGTTAGAAGTATTGCAACTGGTATAAAATACTTTTCATCAGTATTCAGTATTCAAGCAGGTACAGCACGCACTCTTTTTTTTTAACTCTTCCTTAGTCATGTTACATTTCTAGTACAGTTTCACTGTATGCTTGCTCAGAAAATCCAGTTTTGGGAGTTTATCACAAAAACACGATCCTGTTCAAATAGGAGATTTACAAACAATCCAGTGACAAAGATATTTGTACTGCTATACTGGAGTATTTACCTTTTAGATTTCCTGTTATAAGCTAGCACAGGTTTATAGTAAATGTCTAGTTGTGTATATAATGAGGTGATATGCTTGTGTCCTTGTTAAGATTCTGTTTTGCTTATATAACCATAGCTCAAACTTTTGCAGCAGATGTTAGTAATCAGATGCGGAAGGATGCAGCAGAACCAAAACAATCCCCTTCTTTAGATACCTGTTTATTTGAAGTGTTGAGACAGACAAGGAGGACCATGATGGAAAGTTGGCTGCAAAAGTGCTGAACCTGTTGCTTGACAAGCGTTTGTTTTGGTAGCACAGGCAACTTAAGCAGTCCCCTTTCCCTTAATGCTCAAACTTGTCCTAAACCAGCTTCTTCAGCTGTGTCCTGCTGGTGTCAAGCTATATAATAAACTAGACTGAGGAAATGAACTGGGTTAAAAATAACAGGTGTTTTTTGTGGATTATTTTTACCTTCATCTGTTCCTGTATGTGGTTTGGTGTTCTGTTGGAGAGATTTCTGCCAGCATAATCAAGGGTTCATCCAGAGACGAAAGTGATCTGTGGGGCAGAGGAGATATCTGAGTTATCCAAGGAAGCTACCAGAACAAACTTTTGACAGCTCTGTCCTCAGTCTGAAGATTGTTTTGATATCCTTCTAGGACTTCTAAAAAATAATCTATGATCCAATGAAGTTTAAATGTTTATTATATATTTACTTCTTATTTTAATTTGACTTTTTTAGGCTTTTCAGGAAATTTTATTGTCACACTGTAAGTAAATAAAAATTGAATAGTATTGGTCAAACCTATTTTAAGTGAACACAATGTTTAATTTGAATTCACACTGTTCTTCCAGAGCCAAAAGCACATAGGTGCCTAAAAAATCATGTTACCTCTAAACTGAAGAAAGTGCATATTTTTTGTGTTTTGTTTGTTACCCCGTTTTTAACCTTTTCCTTATTAGAAAGTCACCTGTCCTCCATCCTGAACTTTTTCATGTCTCTGCTGGTCAATAAAGCCTAGCTTTTGAAATCTTTTAAAACAATAAGCTTCTTGATTCTGGAAGGTAATAGTGCCAAAATTTGCAGCTTATCCACACAATGAAAGTCTTCCACCATTACTCCACAGGTCAGCTATTAATCAGTAATGGTATGGAGTGGAGGTTTTAAAGTCTGTCAGTGTGATAACTGGGTATTTCTACTGTTCAAAAAATTGAAAATGGGAGAAAAAAATGGACCAACGTCTTTCATCTCAATGCTTTTCTTTATGATTTTAGTAAATGCTTTTGTGTCTTAGTCTGTTAGTAATGTTTTGCATGAAATAGCACAGCACAGGAAAAAAATGGAGTTGCATTTTGTCCCCTCAGTTTTTGTGGACCAATCAATGCCTCATGTCAAATTTTTGTGTTGGACTTTATTTAGAATTTTGCCTAAGGAAGAATTTATTTTTTAACGGATAAAAATCTCAGTGCCTAACCCAAAGTTTCTGATATTATTATGGTAGTCATCTTCTGACTTGTGAGTCCCGAGTTGTCCTTCCAAATCTCTTTATCCAAAACATTTACATACACACAGTAAATTCTGCAATTTTCTTTCTATAAAAGCTGATATCTGCAATTTGTTGTTTAATGCTTTATTATCCACTTTTCTTCTCCATCTGTTTAGAACAAATACTTACATAAATCTGCTTGAGAGAATACATGCTTCTAAATCTGTATTTTAATGAAATTTTGTTTGAATATATCTAATGTATTATAAGTCTCTGTGAAGGTGGTAGCAGATCTTAATTGTTTTCAATAATACTGGTTTTGTTTTATTAAGTAGTTATATTTTGTTTCATGGTTCGGACAATCAAAGAATGGCTGAGGTTGGAAGGGACCTTTTGAGGTCATTTTCTTCAACCCCATCTGCTCAAAAAGGGCCACCTAGAGCCTTTTGTTCTGGACCATGTTCAGACAGCTTTCAGCTGTGTCTAGGGATGGAACCTCTGCAAACTCTTTGGACAACAAATGCCAGTGCTCAGTCCCTCTCACAGTAGAAAGTGTTTTCTGGTATTCAGACAGCACCTCCTTTGTTTTGGTTTGTGACTGTTGCCTCTTATCCTGGGCACCACTTAAGAGAGCCCTGCTGCATCCTCTATGCACCCTCTCTTCAGGTGTTTGTGCACATGGACAAGATTGTCCTGAGCCTTCTCATCTCCAGCCTGGACAGTGCCAGCTCTCTCAGCCCTTCCTCTTCTGAGAGATGCTCCATGGCCTTCATCATCTCAGCAGCCCCTTCTAGAGTGAATGGTCTCCCTCTAGGAACTTTGTTTCTCTTTTTCACTGAGGAGCCAACAACTGGACGCAGCACTCCGGGTGTGACCTCTCCAGTGCTGAGTGGAGGAGAAGGATCACCTTCCTCAACCTGCAGAGAAAACCTAAGGAATCTTAATGATCACAAGAGAAAAAGTAACTATTGAGAAGATTTTGTTCTTGTTCTCTCCCAAATTGTGGTGGTTTTTTTTTTTTTGGGTGGAGAAATAGCTAAATAGAAAATTTATCACATTTCTTCCCTTTCACACAGAACAAATTTTCTCTTTCTCTCTTTGTGTGTGTATATACATGCACACACATATAGCCATGTGTTCTGAAATAAGATAGGGCATCCTGTTTCAGAATGGTGTCCTTCAGGAAATGTGCCTTTTAACCTCTAGGTATGTGTGTCCTGAAGGCAGGAGGGGGGAAAAAAGGGTGTCAATTTGTTAAACTTCATTAACACAGAAAAAAAACCCCAATTTTGTTTGAGCTTGCATTCAAAATTCCAGTTGAATAGTTCAGAAAAGTCTAAGTTGACATTAATTGTTTAATTATCCATTTGCCTTATCTTTCCTGATATGGTAATGCAGTTTTAGACAAATAGAACTCATACTGTGTAATTTTTGCAGCAGGTTCTGTCTTAAGAATTGTTGCTGACTTTGAGAACACACTAAGAATATTCATGTTCTGCCATTCTCATTATGATAGCTGAAAAATCATCATGATGCTGGTGATGAACTTTGACATGAGATCTCTTGTTAGCAGCCTACTGGCTATGTCTTCTCTTGCTCCACTTGTCAGAGGTTGTTTGTATATAAATGAGGGTGATCTGTGAAGGTGAAGTTAGTTCAGGGATTCCCTCAAAGCTACTAATGGTATGGGTCAACAAAGAATATTGTACATAATCCAACAAAGCCCAGAAATCTGTTGGGAGAACAGACTTCTGCAGTTCTGTTGTTATCTGAGAGCAGACTATCAAAATCTTTTGTTTACACATTGAGGATGTTTTACAATATAAAATGAGAAAAGATCAACAAAGCCAAGATTTGACCAGCTGGAGAGCTGACCTAAAAACTACTTGGGTACTTGTCATGGAGGACAAGCAGTACTGATCCACATTAAAATGCTAACTGTGTATGAAGATAGGTCAGTCATGGAACTTGGACAGCCTCTAATTCTGACACAAGTGCAGCTGGAAACTTCAGTATCTTTAGGCATGAAGACAGTCTGCACTGGAACCAGATGCCAGGTGAAGACATCCTCAGTTTTAACTTTGGATATGCAGAACTAAGAGTGCTTCCATTTCCACAGTGAACTGCTTTGCTTCAGGATCATTCTGAAACAACTGCAGTGAAATTTGTCAAGTAGCATTGCGCAGTCAGTTTTGATCAGAAGAGATCAAGAATTTCATCCTGTATTGACCTTTAAATGGCAAAACCCTCCTGATTTTCTATTAATCTTCACAATTTCATGTAAAAAGATCCCAGTCTGATGACATTTTGTTCCTGCATGCTGAGACATGAGCGTGTCCTGGAGATATGCTCATATCAAGAGAATGGAGTCTTGTCTTGTAGGCACATCAGTGACAGTTTAACAGATAGTGTGTGTTCATTATGCATGTATCAGAGTGATCCTCAAGATTTAATATCTTACTAAATTCCATAAACCACAGTCATTTTTAAAATAACTTTTCTCTGAATTGTCCTTCCATAAAATATCAGTGTGCCTTTTCATTTGGTTAAGCACGGACAAGCTCTGAAGATTCATCTTCTGGAAAGCACAGGCAGGTTAGCAGTTAGATGTTTTATATTCTCTTTGAAACCTGGAGAGTGATTTCTCCTTTCAATTTTAACTGCAGTTACTATGGTGATTGAGCTCTTTGACGTGGTGAAATGATGTCATTTTACCGGGTAAGACTACAGGGAGAGGAAGAATTAGACTTGATTGCTGGCTTTGTTGCTTCTGTCACTGAACTTTCATTTGTCAAGCATTTATCAAAGGCTTCTTCAACAATATTTAAATGATACTGAAATTTTGTGTCTTACAAACTTTGCTTGCAGAATGAAACAATAGATAAGTTCTATTTTAGTTAAGCTGAAAGGATTATCTAGGGCAAGTCTTTATGACAGACAAATACCTGGCCAGTTTGGTTGGGTCTGTAGGTTCAGGGGTAAAGGTACAGAATTTAAAATATTACATTAATGGCCAAAAGTGTTGATTTTAAATTTGCTGACAAGATGGATTAAATAATGAGATAGGAAGATTAGATAGTTCATAAATTATGTGAGCAGAAAAGACATAATGAAATTACATATCCAATAGGAAGTTATTTAAGGATAGGGTATGCAGTGACTGAGATGGTTATTAGGAGATAATATTGCTGGAAGATAATATGCTGTTAGTATGAACATTTCCTTAAAAATTATTAGTTTTTTTTAAGTCAGCTTTGCTGAATTAAGAAGATTTTCATCCAAAGTGTTAGTGCATTTGTGACAACAACACCACTTTGAAGTAAGATCCAAGACTGGAAGTGATCTGGAAACATAGATCAGTTCTAGAGATAATTCTGCACAATTCGAAAGAGGTTTCTTTGTATAATCTCAGCCATCCCTGGCCACAGTAACAGTAGTACTAAAATAAAACCTGTGGGAGAGTGCATGAGTGACAGGAAGTAAGAACTAAGACTCTAAATGCATTCTGTTATTCCTTAGTATGTCCACTGTCTCACAATTTCAGGGATAATGATTTAAAGGAAGACGAAGGCATGGGAAACCTTTAAACTCTGAATTCAGAGTAAAACTGAGGCTACATCTACTATTTTCTGTTCTCTTAGACAAACACATTTAATGTTTTTTCTGAGGTCTACCTCTTGTTAACTCTTAATTTCCCAGTTCTATTTGCTGCACACTGGCATATGGATTACCAACACAGTTTCTCGAGAAAATTAGGTTTTATCATAATTAGCATTTGAATTTATTGGTGATTGTCCCACTCTGCTCTACAGTGGTGCAGCCTCACCTTGAATATTGTGTACAGTTTTGGGTGCCGCAATGTAAGAAAGATACTCAGCTCTTAGAGAGCATCCAGAGGAGGTCAGTGAAGATGGTGAAGGGTCTGGAGGGAAAGTTGTACAAGGAGTGGCTGAGGGCACTTGGTCTGTTCAGCCTGGAGAAGAGGAGACCGAGAGGACACCTCATTGCAGTTACAACTTCCTTGTGAGGGGAAGAGGAGAGGCAGGCACTGATCTCTTCTCTGTGGTGACCAATGACAGAACCTGAGGGAATGTCCTGAAGTTGTGTCAAGGGAGGTTTAGGTTGGAGATTAGAAAGAGGTTCTTCACCCAGAAGGTGGCTGGGCACTGGAACAGGCTCCCCAGATAAGTGGTCACAGCACCAAGCTTGACAGAGTTCAAGACGCATTTGGATGATACTCTCAGGCACATGGTGTGACTCTTGGGGATGGTCCTGTGTAGGGCTAAGGGTTGGACTTGATGATCCTTTTGGGTCTGTTCCAACTCGACATATTTTCAGTGATTGTGTGATTAGCTGGTAAATTTAGTAGACTGATCTTTCTCTAAGTTACTTATGTATGCAATAGAAAGAGAAGACTAATGCAGCACATGGCTGTAGAGCACCTCAGTCAGGCTCCTGCTCTGAACTGTCCTCTGGAAAAGCATCTCTTTGCTTCAAATGAGTAGTCAAACAGGAGATCAAAGAAGACTGCCACCTTAAATTAGGCACCATTTAACAATAAAATATTATTTAGTTGTTTTACACTCCTCCATTTCTATCCGACCAAGTAAAGGTATCAGTGTTCCCCAACACATCAACTAGTCTTTCTGACATTTTTGGATGAGAAATATTTAATAAACTAAACATTTTTAGGATCAAGTGCAGTATTTGTGCCTGTCCGTTCTGCTTTCATATTGTAACTGTTAATCTCTTTGGTTAAGGCTACCTTCAAATGGCAGAATCAGGATACGTTAGAGAGTTTAAGAAAACTTTTTTTTTTCCCTCAGTGGCTTTTGGATCAGACTCGACATGAAAGTAGAATTAGGTGCAACATGTTCCAGAAAGTTGCTGCTAAACAATACTGTGTAAACAGAATTGTTCTGTTCCAGTCATTAAATCTAATTAAACATGAAAAGAGGTAAATTTGGCCTCTCAAGGTAAATTATGTTATTATATTAGTTATTAGCTTTAATTATACTGCAATGCATGACTCTCCCTGCAAACAAAAGAATCCCTATTAATTTCATATGTTTTACTAACTTTGAGTAAAATTACTGAAGTGTGAAATGCTGTTTTCAAGATATGTTTTTGAGATTTCACTGATGTAGTTGACTCTAGCTATGATTTCATTTAATACTGAATACAGTCCAGAGAAGACTGTAATTGCATTTAGTTTTGTGTGTTGGTTTTGATCTTGCAATCTACTGGAATGTGGAAGGACTGTGTTTTCAAACATATGCTCTATCCACTTTTCTTCTTGCTGTCATTGACATGCCCATTCTCTGGTCAGCATCGTTTGCTGTTGTGTTATAGACCTTGCAAACAGCTTTCATCAAAATAAGGATTCAAGTGATCTGTGTATTTCAAGACTCGCCACAGGTTCATTCAAGGGGAGGTGAGCATCCTGTTTTCTGGCAAGTAGCAGTAAGTGCAAGCATACTTAGAGCCTTGACCCCTGATTTTAGGATGTGCGTTTCACTCAGGCTTAATAAATTATATTTGGGTGATCTTCAATGTGTTGCTCTTGCAGAGAGCTGCTGTGGCTGAGCAAAGGCATAATTATTCACCTGAAATTATAAAGACACTAAAATCAGAAATTCTCATTAGAATACAGTATTTTTCAAGATGCAAATATAGTTCTGGAGTTCATCTTTCTTCTCTAAATGCATTCCTATCTTCATAGTAACATTACAGTTCCTAATGAATAGTAGAGTTTTCAGGTTTTATTTTTTTCCTTCATTTTTCTTCAGGTTATTCAACAGAGAAATGAGGAGTGTGACCACATTCAGTTTTTAATTGAAGAGAAAGAGTCTAAAGAAGAAGACTACTATGAAGACCTTGACAGATTTGAAGAAAATGGTACCCAAGAGTCTCGTATCAGTCCCTATACTTTCTGCAAGGCCTTTCCTTTCCACATAATATTTGACAGAGATCTGGTGGTCACACAGTGTGGCAATGCTATATACAGAGTCCTTCCACAGGTTAGATGATTTTCATGCATGGATAGTCATAGAGATTCCTAATGCTGGTTGCTTCACAGGTTCATTTTAAATAATAAAACGGAGTTAGGCTTCTCTGTCTTAACAGAATTCTCACGTAAGTGTATAATATTTACTACATTGTGCTCCTCTTGTTTGAAAAAGGGCTGTGAAAATAGCCTTAATTCTACAACAGCTCTGTTCTTTATAATTGTGTCCATATGGACCAAGAGAATAAGCTTGAGCAGAGAAAATCTGGCCACCGCCACAATTCACCTGTTAGCTTGATACTCTTTCTCTGAGCTCACTCTAAGCTACATTTGCTATGAAAATGGCAGATAGGTCTTTAAAGTGGATGTGAGACAGTGCAACTTGGCTTGGGGTTCAGGAAAAGGTCTTGCCCATACCACTGTGTAGTTTGGCAGCAGGTACGTATTCTATATATATTACTTGACAGTAATGCCTTCAAATACTTAAGCTGTCAAATGCACAATAACTGAAGAGCAGAATAATAGAAATTGTATCATACTTTCTTGGCTTGTACATCAAAACCTTTGGTATTAACTAAGATGAGCCAGACTATGTTTGTGATATATATGTGTGTGCTGAACCGAATGCAGCTGCTGCAGTTTTGTCTGGTTATTTACAGTAAAAGGGCACTCAGAGGTCCATTTAATACTATGTATTCTCTATATGTGTGAGTACCTCAGTTCTTGCCTCTGAGAGATGACAGTGCTTCTAAAAATAAGCAACAGGTAGAAGCAGTAATATGAGAGAAGGGAAAGGTAAGATTACAATAACATCAAATGATCTTTACAATTATGGAGGCTAATGTTGCACATACCATATTGTTTCTGAATCATTGATGTAGTTTTGAAATGTAATTTTATGTTGTCAACTTTTTCCTAAATTTGTTTTTGGTGATCTCTCTCAAAATTTTGCAGAAAGATTTGAAAAAAGAGCTTTGTAAGTAGCTCTGTCAGATTTTTCCCAAGGGCATTCACTGAATAAGTATAATTATTCAGATGACTGAGAATGGCAATCTGAATCCTTATTATCAGAGCTGATGCTTTACAGATCATGGCTTATTAAAATGGAGTATGAAGGAGTTCACTTAGCAGGAAAACACTGGAAAGTGTTTTTACTATGGAAGGGGAAAAGTTTGACAGATAACAAATGTGATAGTCTAACACAATATTAAGAAGTCATCTTGCAGACTGAAATTGCACTTTGAAGTCAGCATATTTCTGATGTAAAATCCATGACTTAAAAACCTTGTGATTTAATGTAGAAATGCATAAAGTATACTTTCTCTTCCATTCAGTGTTGCCATTTAAGAAAATTGCATATAATTACTTTGCCTATATTTTTTAAATAAAACATAACAATCCTTTTTTTTTTTTTTTTTTTTAATTATTCTAGTTGCAGCCAGGAAATTGCAGTTTGTTGTCAGTTTTCTCCTTGGTCCGGCCTCATATTGATATTAGTTTCCATGGGATCCTCTCACATATCAATACAGTTTTTGTACTGAGGACTAAGGTAACTAGAGAATATTTTCCTGGCTTTTCTTTCAGTAAGTATGCTTTGGAGAGATAAGGAGAAGTGCTGAAAGCTCAGAAGTCTTCAGAGAAAATTCTCTATGCTCAGACCCTTTTGAGTCTTGAGCCAAGAGAAAGTCACAGGTATGAATTTATGTGTAGTTGTTAAGTAGAGTGCTTTATAGGAGCAGTGAAGTAATTATACTTCATGTCTGATCCTTTCTTTGCAAGGGGCCAGTACATTATATGGCATTGTACCAAAGGAAATGCTAACAGTGTGGGTGACAAATATCAAATGTGTTCTTGCTTGGGACCCTACATTCATACAGAAGTTTTTGTCCTTTTCTCTAGAGAGGGCCGGAGATGAGGCAGATGATATGAATAAATGCAGCATGTGAAGTAGCACCTACTACATCGAGGAGCCTGTTTGTTTATAGAAAACTGTTCCTGAGAGAAATCAACCAGATTTCTTGGAAATGTCCCCAGGCACATATAGAACTTCATAGAACAGGCAATACTTTTGTCAACTATTGTTAGGAAACAATGCAGAAGAAAATAAGGAGTTATGATCATGAATGTAAAGAAAGATACCATGCTTTGAGGTAGCAAATCACAATATTAAAATATGGGTAGTGTATGGTGTTCCAGTGAGAAATTAGTTGGGCTTTAATGTAGGCTGTAAGTGTATTCCTAACATTCTGACTGCCTTCATAGTGAATGCACTTACATACTTGGCCTGGTGAATAACCTACTGTTGTCCTGACACAATCATGACTTTCATCAACAGGAAGGGCTGTTGGATGTAGAAAAGCTGGAGTGTGAAGATGAACTGACTGGCACAGAAATCAGCTGCTTACGCCTGAAAGGGCAAATGATCTATTTGCCTGAAGCTGACAGCATTCTCTTTCTTTGTTCACCAAGGTACTTTAAACCTAAAGAGTTCAATAATACTAATTTTCAGCTTACAAAGGCTCATTTTAAGAACAATTACAAGAATAGTATTCAGAAATTATTTGGTTCAAGTATTGATTTAATTGGCCTTGATGTGTTTATACTAAAAGAGGGAGGAGCATTTAAACATTGGAACTTGACTGATTATTAAATAACTCAATATAAATATTGGGTTCCTCTGGTCCAGTTTGTACAAATGGTAATTCTTCATGATTCCATTTTTTGGGGGCAAGTTATCCTTTGCTTCTTACTCAGAGTGTTAAGAAATGATAAAATGATTGTGTTTCCTGTGTGAATTCATGTACTTTTCCAGTAGTTTTTTAATGTAGTAGAGCAGTGATAAAGAAGTGGTTGGAATAGGAGATTGAATGAAATGATTCTTTAGCCAAGAGTTATGATACTTTAATCTCTTGTGTAAAAGGGAGAGAATGGATGATGACAAAGGAAAGAGGTTACTTTAACATAATCTCACTTTTATCTGGGTAGTGAAGTATGTACATTTTATATGTTCATGGAACTCATCAATGAGAATTCTGTACTTAAATGCAAAGATCAAGAGGTATGGGTTGACATGAATGATCACAAATAAACTATTTTGTAGAAAGGATATGTTGTACAGTTCATCACAAGTTCAGAACCATGATCTTTCTTCTGTTATTCATCATCCTCTGCTTTCATTTGAGTTTTAAATGCTCCTTTGGCAAGTTAAATTGTATCCATTATACATTTCTTCACATTGCAGTGTGATGAACTTGGATGATTTAACCAGAAGAGGTTTATATCTGAGTGATATTCCATTGCATGATGCTACCCGTGATCTGGTTCTTTTGGGAGAGCAGTTCAGAGAGGAATATAAATTGACTCAAGAGCTTGAGATCCTCACTGACAGACTGCAGCACACACTGCGTGCGCTGGAAGATGAAAAGAAAAAGACTGACACGTAAGAACCAAATCCGAATTTTGAGCTGAAACACTCAAAGCAATATATTAGTCATACCTGCCTTCTTCAAAAAGTAGCAGGATCTTGGAAGGAATACAAGAGAGAATCAGGGCTGGTAATTTTGAAGTCAAGACAGAACATTTTATAGGTTATTTCTTTTAGACTGTCAAATGTCACCCTGTGCCCAAGAGGTGTTTTGATGGCTCCCTCACTGATAAAGACTGTGATAAGAAGTGAACTAACAATTCTTTTTAATTTGTGAATTACCTGAAACAGTAGTTTTGGAAAGTTTAACCAGGGTGAATTTGATGAATGCCCAAATGCTGCTGTTTGACAGAGTTGTGTAAACTGACTTTGTCTTTATGGACTGCCCTGCTCACAGATTAATAGAACACAGAGATGTGTCTTACAAACTTTGAAACTAGTCTGTATAAAGTTGAAGTTTTGCAATAGGCTAATGCTGTGAATTTCATTTTATAGTTATCTGTAGAAATAGATTTGGGGTTATCTAGATGTAAGTGCATGACGATAATACAGTATATGCATATATATAAAGAGAGTATATGCCCAAATCTATTTCTACAGATAACTGTAAAGTCAAATTCATAGCATTAGTCTGTGACATCTCAGCTCAGTGGTGACTCGCAGATAAATGAAAGCTTGTGTGAAAAGTAACATAGCATTTGACTCTCATATATAAAACATGGTCCCCATCTCTTTATGAATTCTATTGACAGATACATTTTTTTTCTGTGGTGAGTAATGGAAGTTATTTTAAAATTTTTTGAAAGGGATGGACAGAAGGATCAGAGAAAAAAGAAGCCTAAAAACTATTTTTTCTATTAATTCCTGTTGACTTGCTTTATATAGTCATTTTATCTTCAGGAATTCTAGCCTTCTTGGCAGCTGCTGGAACAGACAGTGTCAGTTACTATATCATGTGCCAAAAGTATCCACTAATTATAACTCATGCAGTAGTGACTTTGCCAAAAATGCAACTAATGAGGGTTTGTGCAGGAGGTTGTGTACAAAATGATGTTCAAGATTTGTGAAACAGTTAGAGATCGTCTGCTTCTCCACTTAGCTGTGTCAGGAGGGAAATAGAACTTAAGGTGGCAGATAGAAAGCTGAAGGAATACACAGGAGAATAAGGTGAAGCTCTGTGTAATTTGGCTTTTATTTGCATAATTTATAATATGAACAAGTGTCATATGTCATATAAACTATTAATGAAAAAAGCACACTATAAATCCTAAAAACAGTATGCTCAGCAAAAGAGGAAGCATTTAGAAATTGATTAATTGATCAGAGGTGGAAAATTGTTTGATCTCATGGTCTTTTTTGCAGTTTTTATGGTTCTGTGGGCAAAACCAGATTTTATGCACTGAGGATATGGCAAAAATAAGGAAAAATGATCCAAGACACTATTAACAGATCATGTCAGAAGAATTAGCAATGTATGTTTCAGTTTGTTGGTAATTTATATGTATTAATGTGTGTTTGAAATGCCATGGCTTTAGGTATGCTGATGTGATCAGTTCCTGTTTCCCAAATAACATACTCTTCAATAAACATCTTTTATATAGTTGATGGGAGTACGTTATAAACCCAGTGGGATGTGCAAAGTCAGTATTTGAGGAGTGCTGCTGTAAAAACCTTTCTCCACATGCCTTCTGTTTAGCTTGTGCCTTTCTTTTCTTACATGTTTAGATTACTGTACTCTGTTCTACCACCATCAGTGGCAAATGAGCTGAGACACAAGCGTCCTGTTCCAGCTAAGCGGTACGACAATGTGACTATTCTTTTCAGTGGCATTGTTGGATTCAATGCCTTTTGTAGTAAACATGCCTCTGGAGAGGGAGCCATGAAGATTGTCAATCTTTTAAATGATCTTTACACAAGATTTGATATTCTGACTGATTCACGAAGGAATCCATTTGTTTATAAGGTAAGAATAAGGTTTTTAAAGTATCTAATCTGTTACTTTTCAATAATTTACTACCATGTCAGTCTTTTCCATCCTTTGGATTTTAGGCTTTTAAGAAAAAAATTTATGTTCTCAGTCTTTGAACTGGGATAGCTAAAGAAGATTATGTTGGTTATCTCTAAGTGTGTGAAGGAACATAAAGGCCTTAGTTCTCAGCAGGATTTCTGCAGTCACCCATTTTGTGGCTATATAAATCTCCTTCCACATTCAGCAGATGTGAACTTATACAAGCCATTTGTGGTTCTTCTGACGCTGTGCTTTTAAGTTTTTCAGTCATATCCCTGGGTCTTCTGGTTGTAAATTATAACTTATTATTCAGTTATTCAATGTGAATTTCATTGCTTCATTAGGAATGAGGTGTAGTTGCAAATGTGGCTGGTAGCAGGTAGATAAATATATGTATATGGATCTAGAGCTATATATAGATATGTGCTATATATATGTATATGTGTATGCTTGTGTGTTTATATGTATAAAGTTCATTCCTAACTTCTACTGGAAATGAATTTTATGTCCTGTGCCATGTGATCCAAGGATACGAGTCAAAACGAACATAGAGCTCAGTTTCATTCAGAAGACACTGGAAGAGAGGTTTAGGTTTACACAATCACAGTGTCATTGTAATTTGTTACCTTGTGGGTTTACAACAAATTCTCTTCAATAAAAAGCAGAAATGGCAGGAATTAGGGTGATTTGAATGAAAGGGAAGGGAAACTATTTGAAAGGACAAGCAGTCTTGAAGGAAGTACTACATCTGTTCTGGTACTCTAAGGGCCATGATAATAAAGTAATTGAAAAATATCTATCTTGATAGGTGGAAACAGTTGGGGACAAATATATGACAGTGAGTGGTCTACCAGAGCCTTGCATGCATCATGCACGATCTATCTGCCACCTGGCTTTGGACATGATGGAAATAGCAGGCCAAGTTCAAGTAGATGGTGAGCCTGTACAGGTTAGTAAACATGTGGGCTTGAATGAAAAATCCATTCTTTGACAGGATGGTAAGTCTTTGAAAGATGATAATACTCTAGTCCCAGTCCGTGCAAGCTTTGTTATAGTTAGATTTTCAGACTGAAATATACAAATAATATGAAAAGGCACATGTAGATGTGACGTGCAGTTCCCAAACCTTGAAATCTAATCACTGTTCTTTACCTTTTAAAGGACTAAATCAGGTCCGCATCATCTGTGTCTGTTTTCTGATCATTTCAGTGTAATCAGGAAATTCATATTCTGCATCAAGTACAATCTGTTGAGTCTTCTTCAATTCAGTGAACAGAACAATAATATTCTCTCACTGGTATTTTTCATCATGCCTCATATCCTCATGTCAGCATGACAAAATATTGCTTTAAAAAGAAAAGTACAGTTCCATATACACTTACAGAAATGATTACTGACACCAATCATATTAGTGGAAGTTCACTCATTGTGGGACTTTATGAAGATGTGGCATTGATACAGAACTGGCTACATTGACCTGTCCTTGTCAGAAGGCTGGAAGAGCAAATGATTAATGAGTGTGATGCATATTTCTATTTACAATGTTACTGTTCTAACACCTAGCTTAGAGCTGTGTACTTCACTTTGTCACTGGGCAAAGCACTGCTAAGGTTTGATTTTGGGCTTTACATGCTATAAGAATGAGCTTCTCTGAACCCTGCCCCATCTCTTGAGCTTTTAAGCGCAGAATACCATGATGTTTCATCTGAGTAACATACTTTTTTCTTGACCTACACCATCCGTTTCTGCACCTTTTAAGTCCTCATTAAGCACGAACCTGCAGAGTATGCCTCTCTTCCCACCTCTTTTTTTTGTTTCTAGTTCACAGTACATAATAACAGCATGATGCATGCTGGTAAGATAGAGAGTTTGGTTTTTCATGTGGAAGGCAGAGGCGTGACACTGTACTAAGGAAAAAAAAAGTGACAAAAGCCACAAAACAGGAGGATTTGAAGAAGTAAGATTAGCATATTGGAAAAATAAAGTCTAGTAGGTATAAATGGTATATTACCTGCATTTAGTCAGAAACATCAGATTAGTTGCATTAATTTTGAATATTGAAATGTTATTTTTTCTCTCTAAAGATAACAATAGGAATCCATACTGGTGAGGTAGTCACAGGTGTCATAGGTCAAAGGATGCCACGGTATTGTCTTTTTGGAAATACTGTCAATCTAACGAGCAGAACGGAAACTACTGGAGAAAAGGGAAAGATCAATGTCTCTGAATATACTTACAGGTGAGTGATATATTATTTTTATTTTGTTCACCTCTTAGAATAAATCACTTTGTCAACATAAGATCAAAGTGTTTTTGGAGTGGAAAGTGACAGGACTCTGCAACCATTATTTAAGTATGTGAGTTCTCATGAAACTGTATGGCAGACTCCATTATGATATACAATTATCAGGATGCAAATATAATAACGCTTTAGAGATAGATTTTAATATTTTGATAATTTGCTCACATATCTGTAGCATGTTTAATATTTTTAGATAGTGTGTGGTGTGCATGCATAGTGCATATATTTACATGTGTTCTCTTTCCATTTCAGGTGTCTTATGACACCAGAAAATTCAGATCCTCAGTTCCACTTGGAGTACAGAGGTCCAGTTTCTATGAAGGGCAAAAAAGAACCAATGCAGGTTTGGTTTTTGTCCAGAAAGAGTACAGAGACAGAGGTATGAGTAACTAGAGTGTAATTTTTCTTTTGAAACAAGGCATAAACATTACAAATTTAATCTAAACCATGAGATCCATTTGCATTTGCAAAACTAAATATCCCCTAACAAAAATCAGAAGTTTTGTACATCACTAGTTCATTAACATTTGCTATCTTGACAGCACTTGAGAGTCCTTGATTATTTGTCTTTGCAGTTTGTGCAGTTCCTGAAAGACTACTTCTGATTTCAAAAAAGTCCTTGAGGGAATGCCAAGTGTTTAAATATTTATATCTCCCTCTTACAGACTTAGTCACTGTACTAGATTTTGCAATATAATGTCTCTTTCTGTTTAGCTGACATGTCTGGTTATCAGCACTTCAAAATTCACCATTTACTTTCTTGCAGTGAGTGAGTAAATGTGCCTTCAAATATTTAGGCAACAGTCCAGCAATTACTTGCAAACAGGTTTAAAGGTGATGTGTATGGTGGTCTGTTAACCTCTGATGGACTCTGCTTGTTCAGAGATTGTTGTGTGGTAGAGGACTTGCGTTAGAAATATACATGGTAAAAACTATTTCTTTTAAATTATATATGAACGTGAGTCCTCTAAATGACATACAAGCCTAAATCCTCTCCTCAAAATGATGTAGGGCAAATCTCTTCAGGCACTGAGTGGTCTTTTAACTTGTGCTTCAGTTTCAGAATTCCAGGCAGGTATTATCCAAAATCTTGATAAAAGCCAATGAAATCTAGACTCTTAAGTGTACTGCAGGCTTAGACAATGAGATATGCCAGCTGCTTTGCCATGGCTGAGCAGGCGCATACATCCCACCTATTGTCAACAGGGAGAAGAAAAGGGTAAAAGTAATTTACATAGCTTGAAATTTGTCCTAAAGTGATAAAAAAAGAATGAGTGTTAATGTATTTAATCTTAAAAATACACTTGAAGAAAATAATGAGTCATCAATGATCTTGGCTGAAATAATCCTTGTAAGTCACAGAAAATTAGTTGTGTGTCTGAATACTCATGTATTTCTGCAAATGAAATTTAGGCTGTTAAACTGTTAAGGCTCATTAGGAGATCTAATCCAGACTTATTACCACTGGTACCCGAGTGTATGAATAATGACTTTTTAATGGTAACTCCCAATATCAACCCCCATATTAAACTTCAAGGGAGAGCCTGTACTTCAGCTCTGCATGTTAGTATGTATTGCTTACAACTGTATTCTGGGTGTCAGTTTTGAGAATACTTTTCTATTATTATTCTACAGTAAGATTAATTTCATATGGCTATCATTATTTCAAATCTATAGTTGTATTTAAAATGTACTTTAATTAAACACCTTTGACTTTTTTCTTTGCCCCTGCATTATAAATGTCCTATAATTTGTAGCAGGGCACATTGTAATTTTATATGTAAATTTCAGAGAGGTATGGAGTCAGGTGGGTATTTTCCTTGTCTTAGCTTCACACATGTTTAATATGAATATAAGGTTCAGGTAGTTTAGGATTTTAAATATTGCAGTTTCCTTTCAGAGATCTTGTACAACAGTTGGTTTTGTTAATCCTCACAGCAGTCCTGAGAGATACTTCCTAATACTGTATCTAGTAATTGAGCTTTGTAGAGGGAGACATAGGTACAGGAATAAACCTGACAGAAAAATACTGTGAACCTGATTTTCAGGAGACTTAAGACTCACAGTTTAAGCACACTCAAAAAAATCTTTCTAATTCTGTTAGTTTTTATTAATTCTGAATTTCAGATATAGGTGTAATTCTTATAGACAGAAGGATTTCTCCCATCCTAGATATCTCTTCTAAGTTGTACTATTTTTCAGAGAATAGGAGATTAGAAAGATGCATTGATGTGATGATGTGAACTGATAATTTTCTCAGAGGTGATCTTGAAAAGCGAAAGAATATAATCCTCTAATATTTTAATTCTTTTTCACTGCTTGCACAATTTCATCTGTTTATTCACAAAAAGATTCACTGAATTTTACTCCTTTAAGATTTTCTGAAGTGTTTGCATTTTCTTCTCTTAAGGTACTCTTCATGTTTTTTTCTGGCACTTTATAGGCTGCGCATAATAGTTGTGATCCAAAAGCAGAAATCAGATAACCAGCTTTTTATGTTTGATTACTTTAAAGGAATCACTTTGCTTTATGCAAGGATGTAGTCTTGGTTTTCTTTTCAGAAATTTTTCAGAATGCTAATGTATTATTGTGTGCAGTGCCATTGATTTCAGGGGCACTGTTTATAACAATAAATATGGCATGGTAACATACATTCAGAAACTATATGGTAAACTTCCTGAAAGGTCACTCCAGAATACTGCAAGAAGTAGCTTATAAAAGTAAACATGAAAACGGTTACTAAATAATCCTGCAGAACTAAATAATTCTTCTGATTATGCTTTCACTTTGAAGTTTTCTACCTCCCGTATCTCTACTCTAGGGTAGATGCACATTAGTGATATATTTTCATTATATCCACTAGAGAGTTAATTGTTCAGCATTCGCAAATCTATCAGCATAATATTTTAGCATGAAGACCAGTAAGAAATATAGAAAGAGAACAGAATACTTACAGCTGCTGTAGAGTTGTGAAACAAAGTCTTAAAATATGTTCTTGCTCTGCTAGGCCCATAGAAATGTATAGGGTTGAAGCAGTTCAGCATGCCTTGGAGTTGGTTCCTAAGTTGACATCTCTAATATCAGTTGCCATATGGAGCAGTTACTTCTGAGGGAGACCTAGTTTACATGAAAAAGTGTTTGTTGGAGTTTTACTTCTTTCCTTTTTTTCCAATTATCTCTTCCATGACACCAATAGAGCAAAAAATAGAATTGCATCAGAAATACACACAGAGCAAAAGCAACTGTGACCAATTACAATATAAGATTAATTATGACCTTCTTTATTATTTTAACAGTGCTTCAGCTGAAGCTTCTGTCTTGAGAAACACATTTGTTGTTAAAAATAAATCTTGCGGAGTCTTAGATGTCTGATTTTCCTCCCTCCCCACTTTCAAATATCTTTCTCCTCTGCCCTGTTCCCACATTAATGATGGGAACAAATTACAGTATCTCAGAGCTGGTAGTTTATCTGGGAATATAAGAATTGTTATATTCCTACATACAATGCATATGAAAGAAATACATGCACTACCTATGGTTTGTGCATTTTTTTTATCATTTACTGATATTGATTGCAAAGTGTAAAACGTATTTTGTGACTGCATTAACCCACCATGTTGTTGCTTCAAAGAAAATCTCTTACTTCTCAAATTCTACTTGCATGCACTCAAGGAGACAAAGCAAGATGCTTTCTGAGCTGAGGGAAGAGGAAGAGGACGCTGGATAGGGTGCAATACAGTCTCCAAAATAGGGTGCCAGGCAGTAAAGTTGAGTTATGGATGTTATTTCACGTTATATCTACCATTCCTATGTGAAGTACCATTGTCATACTGAAATCATACTCACCATTTTTCTCCAGGCTTGCTTGCTAATTTTTGTCCTTATTGTTTGGTATTATTATCTCTCTGCTCTGAGCATGTATTTCAAATTTCCTTTTTTTGATATGCATTTTTGCACGTTGGTCACGTGGCCCTTTCTACCACTGAATAATACTGAATGAAACTGTGTAGAATGCACGTCACGACTAACCACTTCAGTCTAGTGCTTCACATCTTCATCTTCATCTCTGAAGTATAGTGGTTATGTGAACCGATGACATTTCAGGAAAGATAGGTGTTTCCGTTGATGGGCAGAACAATGAACCTATAGAATTATTTTAAAAAATGGTACCTAATGCAGCATTATCAAAATTATTGTATGAATGTTGTTATCGGATTTACTTTTGCTATTACCATGCTTCCCTTTCATTTTGAGATTAACATTTGATTCACTGTAAATTCCCAGTTAGAAAAGGTTTCTCTTCTGATATCATCCCGCATTTTCTCTTTGTGGATACTCTGTAAACATCTGTATTGAAAGGAGGCAGTTGTTTTTCTGATATTGCCATTTGAAGCATGTGCCAGTGTACTTCTACTGAAATGCTGTTCACTTGCAATGTATTTCTCATTGATTTATATTAACTAAATTAAATTGTTATATTAATAATAGATTGCTGGACAATTTTAGACTACTTGTAGTGCATTGACCGTTGTCTGATGGAGCTCCTGGAATTGAAAAGCATGCTGTTGGGACATAGTTGCCATGGTTGCCTTTTGATTTGGTCTCTCTAATTTTAAGAAATGATCCTTGGGAGGACCTGATAATATTCTAGGCATCATGGTATAATTAAGGGATGTAAAGCTTGGAAAGGGACATAGTGTCTTTTATCCGCTGATACAATTAGTAAAGTCAACAATGTATCAGATGCATAGACATTCCATAACATCAATATGCAGTGCATTTTTAAGTGAATAATACCTGTTCTTATCTGACTGATAATTTCTGAATATTGGCATTATGAAATAGGGTAGTGCAATTACTTTGTGTATAAAAATTGTCTATATCTAGTGTACCTTATTAGAACAGAATATATACATGTAAATGTTTCATGTTAATGTGCAAAAGAAATTGCAATAAATTATTTTTTCCACTGACTTTCAGAAATCTTGTCATTTTCTTTTGGTAGAAGACAATGTCACTGGCTGATGCAAAACAAGTATCTTCTCCATGAAATTATTTTCAGTCCAAATTTAAATAAATTGTTGCTAATATCCAGGAGTCTCACATATTCAGGTTAGCGGATCACATCCTCAGACTAAAGCAGTGTTCAAGATGTTTGGATTAATGCTTCAAAAATAGTAGGCAAGGCCACAAAAGTGCATAACTTTGAAAGTCTTGGACAATATTTAACAATCAAAACTTATTAGCCATGCACTTGGATTACCAATCAAAGCTTTAAGAATGGGAAACGAAGAGAGGAAGACACACACTTTCTTCTGCATCATCTCACTGTCGGACAGCAACACATCCCAGCGCAGCATCAGAGGTTGCCTCACTCAAAACTGATCAAGCTTACCAAAACTTTAGTGGTGACTCCTAACAACACAGGATTTGTGACAACTGTGGTTGTGTATTGATATAATTCACACAAATAGCTCTGAAGAAACTAAAGTTCTGTATTGCACTTAAAGCTGAAGGAATATGGCATGACAGAAAACTTAAATAATGCTCTGAGTTTATATTCTACCTTCTTAATAACTTCAAAATATTAAAGCTCCTGTTAAGCTACTCTGTAACATAACCAGTTTCTTAAAGCACTAGAATAATACCTCATATATTGTGTTCATATAGGAGGTTTTTATCTCGGTACAATTTAGGCAAGCACTTAAGTGCTTCTGTTACTAAAACTGGTGTTCATTTAAATACTGCATTCAGCCACTAAAATTATACTTTAGTTAAATATTATTCTCAGAGAACAGTTAAACACTTCTGCAGATATTTAGTTCTTTTATGTGTGTTCCACTACCTCTTTTATTTCACTGTAGTCATTTGCTTTTTCAGTAGAAGCTCTCTAGCTGAAACATGAAACAGAGTAATTACCAAGTCTGTTTCAAAGGTCTTTACAAATGCACATATTTTATTTTAGTATTTTTTGTAAAAAACAAAAAGGTTGAAGCAAGGAGAAGGGGTAAACAGACATGGAATTGCAAATTATGGAGTGCTAAGCTGTTTCTAATCTTCTGGATCATATGCTTTCCTTTGAATTCAGACAGGCAAGAGAAACTGTGCTTTGATGGTGTTTGTGCTGTGGCCGTGCAGGGGACTCTGGGACTCTGCTGTTGATTTAAAGTTGGCACTGTAGTTGGTTTCCAAAATGCCAGTTTAGTGCTTGGTAGGAACAACCTCTGGGAACATAACTTCGTTTTTTTTTTTTTTCTTTTTTTTTTAACAAAACAAATAACAATGGATGAGATGCTCATTTGGGTATCTACTTACAGAATTATCACAAAAATGTCTTTACTGGAAAGGCATTCAGGCATTGGAACAGGCTCTGGGACAGTGGTGGAATCACCGTCCCTGAAGTGTTCAGAGGGCATGTAAATATAGCACTTGGGAATATGGTTTAACAGTGAACACAGCAGTGCTAATTAATGGCTGAACTCAGTGGTCTTAGAGATCTTTTCCAACCTTAATGATTCTATGATTCTCTGTAAAGGACATCCTCCAGGAAGGAAGCATGAAGGCAAAGCCAGTAAGGTTATGTGAGATTTGTTTGTGGAGTTTAATGTAGGTGTTAGTACAGATTGTATCTGACTAGTTCAGTGCTCACATTTGAAAGACAATCATATGCATAAGAAGAAAATAAGAAGGAATATGACAGCATCTGCTCTGAATAAAAGCTTGGTGGAGCTGGAGGCCCCAGAATCTTTTCTTTGACCAAAACTGTAGTAAAATCTAAAGTTAATAAATGTTTGATTGTGCTGACCTTGTCAATAACACGTATCTCAATGGAGCCAGAGCAAGGCCTGAGTCATCTCTATCCTAAAATGTGTTTTTCATTCACCATGTAGGCAGGTCAACACTGTACATACATTGTCACAAACTGTAAAATGGTGATTCAGTATATTTCCAGAGCCCTTGTATATTAAAAAACAGGGAATTAAAAAGTTGTAGTACTATGAGAACTTGAAGAGAATTTGGCATTCATGTTCTCCAGACAGTCATTAGACAGTCAGCATAGTGGCACAAATGGGAGCTTATGGGCAATGGTAAATCAAGTCTGTCGGTTGCTGTGTTGCCATGTCATCTCCAGGTAACGGAAAGTTACTGGACTTACAGTTCTGTTTTATTTTAAGAAGATTTTGGGTTTTATTATAACAAGATCCTTTATTTCCTGGGGAAGAGACTCTGAAACTGTTGTCATTTCTTGCACCTACCTGTCCATGAGGGGGGAACAAATAATCCAGTAAACAGAGTTGTGTTAATGTAACTGGGAAAAAAAAATAAATTAATTCCCCAATGTATAGCTGCACATGCAAGGCACTTTTTTTTTTTTTCTGCTATCCTTCAGACTTTTCACTGACACTTGTGGAAAAACTGCAATGATACGTGCCATCTCCACCAATTCTTGTTTTGTTATTATCAGGAAAAGGCAAATGTTCATTTTTGGCTTCATCACAATCAACGAGTCTTTTTACCAATGTGACTATTTTGGAGATAATGACAACTATGGAATGTAAGAACAATATTGTGTTTATTATTCTGGAATGAAGTTGTGTGATTTCCTTTATAAAAATTTTGTTCCAGACTATTCCCCATATCCAGCAGTCAGATTGGCATTGGTTTTGTTTTTTTCAGAGGTGATTATGCACCTAGTACAGATTGAATGCTACAGAACAACTGCACTTTCAAGGGAAGCAATTTTGTGTGGTGAGGATCTGTCTGTTCATATGCTTCATCTAGACTTACATGTTCATATAGACACGTCTGGCAGGAAGCCTGTGTGGTTTTTTTTTATTTTATAGGTGCTTAGGGTCATTCTAGTCTTTCAGGACTGACCTTACACTTTGAGAAGTGTGTCCTGTCCAGTGCTCAAACAACTGACTTGTGTTTAAAATGACAGAACTTAGCTGAGTGCAGGTGAAAGGCTGAAAATGTTCATAGTTCCTAGCTGGCATTGAACATAATCCTGAACTGGAGACCAATTAAGTCAATAGTCCTCGAGCCTTTGTTTAAAAATAAAAACAAACAAAACCCCAGAAAAACTATACAGCCACAGTTTTGAGATGAGAAATAGAACTCTGTTTGAGTTCTACCTTCAGCTCCTAATCAATGTGAACATAGTGCTGCGATGAACTGTGTGAAAAATAAACCATCTTCATAAATCACACTGAAGTATGCAATGTACTAAGCATGAAGAAATGCACATCTATTTCTCACAAGTCCTAAACACTGTGTGTAAGGTTCCGGGAAAGAAAAGACAGACATTTATGTCCTGTTATTTTCAGATATTTTCTGCTAGTCAACTTAATAAATGTAATTTTTTCTATTAAAAGCATTCAGAAACAATCTGATTTCCAAAAAAATCCCAAACTGTATAAGGAGGTTGAAAAGTAAGTATCCTATTTCCAGAGGGGCATAGTGAATCATTCTGAGCACCAACTGCCTGTACAAGGAACCAAAGCCCTGCCTTTTGTCACATTTTAGACATGTTTGTGGGCAATTTAGAGGATAAGAAACTTACCCACAAAAGAAGGATACATGCCTTTTCACACAGCCTTCTGTTCCTACATCATCCTGTCCTTCAAGCTTTTAAATGCATACACACATGCACATGTACTTGTATCTCACAGTTTAACTCTGTGTATGCCACTTTTCTTCCTTCCTTGCTGTTTGGGCCTGTGTCCAAGGGGAAAAGATGATACTCATGAGGCCTATACAACATGGACCATAATACTGTAGTAATACTGATGAAGGCACTGGGTGGGGTCTGGGTAGTAATTTCTAGTACCTGTCCCTTCAGTCCCTTTCTGTTTAATGCAGAACGTATGGGCAATCTTAGGAGCACAGTTATTGGCTGGGTAGGGAAGGAAACAGGTAGGGACAGGAGAGAAACACCTGAGTTGCAACTATAGTGATCAAAATTGCTTCAGATGGCAAGAAAGTGTTGTTATCTGCAGCTTGTACTGTGTGAGTTTAAGGTTTGGTATATATACATTGTTAAACTAAAGATGCCAGCTTTTTCTCAAGCTGTAATTAATTGTTTCATCATGGAGATGCCAAGAAAAATTTGGCATTTATTTATGAAATACCTGTCTTAGGATTTTTGCTTACTCATTATTGGGTACAATCAATTTTCTTGTTGTGGTATCTGTAGGTAAATATTGACTTGTATTTTCAACTGGAAAACACAGCACTACAGTTGGAGACAGTCTCCTTTGTCTC
Source organism: Formicarius rufipectus (assembly GCA_013399695.1). Lineage (NCBI taxonomy): Eukaryota > Metazoa > Chordata > Aves > Passeriformes > Formicariidae > Formicarius > Formicarius rufipectus. The sequence goes on along the minus strand of VXAU01003688.1, from coordinate 1,121,549 downwards.
TTGCTTTCCCAGCTATGTCATATTTTAACTATGATTCTTCATATTTTTGGACTGAATCTTTCCTGGCACCTCAGCACTGCAGCAGTAGGAAACATTGCTGTCTTAGTGCCATAGCCTATCAGAGCCAAAGTGAACTCAGCACTTCAAAAAGCTGCTGATTACTTTTCACATTACTCTTTCTTCATTTCTCAACAGTTCAATAAATTGTTCAAAATGAACCTGCAAAATTAAGAGCTCCTGCAACATGAGAGATCATGCAGTAGTCAGTCAATGCATCTGACTGGGTAGCTTTTCACTGGCACAACTGCCAGGCCCCAGTTTTTTTGCTCCTTCTTGTCTAATGGAAGAGCCTTGCCTGTTCTGTATCAGATGTCTTCTAATTAAATTCTGTGTGCTAATATTTTTTCCCCCTGTTGCTACAGTAATACCGGGCAAGCTACATTGCAACGGAAAAGGTGTTGGGGAATACCTTCAGTGCAGGGAGCTCAGTGTGCAGCTGCAGTGAGAGCTGCAGGTTGAGCTCTGGGTTGCCAGAGCCCCAGGCAAGAGACTGTGATGTGGCACTCACCCTCTGCACAACAAAGGGCCTGTGGCCCAGCCAGGGGACCAAACACCCAGAGATCCGGCAGGAGCCATTGACCCCCAGACTTTCCTGTGCTTAGACTGTGAGGGTATAAAAGCCCAGGGTGTTCTTTGGGGTCTGTCTTCACAGGCACCAGCTTGAGCTGTTATTTTGTTATTTAGTTAGGGTGCTATGATTAAATTATTTGAAGGATCTGGACATCAGAGACTCTGCTCTGGGAAACCTGTGGTTGAGCTGGTAAGGAAATCTGGTCTGACCATGCATGTGGAGTGTGAAGCTGTGAAGGGGCCTTGGTCCCAGCTCACGTGGTGGGAGTGTGATGGCCACAGTGGCTGCCGGATGGCCAGACAGGGTGATTTCCTTAACAAGGGATCAAACTATTGTGTCAGGCTTTGGAAGCTCTGCAAGGCTGACAGGATAAAGTCATAGCAGTTGTTTGGTGTATAATCTGCCTGTAGCTTCTCAAACTCAGACCTGACTTTGAGTGCCATCCTGAGGAAGAAGCAGTGAAGTTGTCAGAAGTGCTCTGTTACAACGTTTCTGTTTACAACGTTTCAGTGTAAGAGTTTGGACTTCCCTTGTTTGTGTCCTCCAGTATGGTAGCAAAAACGTACTTTTCTCCTTCCATAACTAATAGGAATAATTTTCCTTCATATATCAAAACAGTGCCCTGGGAAAACAAAAACAAAGCCCAAAACTGTCATGTTGCACTGAAATACATCCAACCCCCAAATTTCAGTCAATTTGTATAATCATAAAAAACCCAGGATGAACACTCTTCGGAAGGCAATTCTACCTTTTCTTAATTGAAGGTAAAGGGAGGTGATGGGATAGGTTATTGAACTCTAATTTTTGTAAGTCTTGCAAAAGGTATGAGGCTTGTGTTCCCAAGGTCAGACCTGCAGCTGCTCTGGACATGTTGTGGCTCTGCTGGATGTACCTCAGCATTGTCAGAAACATACTGATAAGACATTTGCTCAAGTAGATTTGGGTTTTCTTTTGTTCATTAGTTTTTTGTTGTTCATTAATTTTTCTTGTGCAGCAACTCAAAACTGATTAAGTATCCCAGGTTATAAAACACGTGGAAAAAGACAGCTTTGTCCTGACCCAGCAAAAAAAAGACATCTACAAAATCAAACAGGCCACCCAGAGTGGTAGAACAGGAGCTGCCTGAAGAAGTGTGTGTTTTGTCTGAGATTTTAAAGTTGAAAGCTGTAGCAGAGGGTCCTGTAAACTGGATAGTTTTACCTTACCATGTTTTAATGTTTATTACCTGTTTATATGCAATTAGAAGATAAAAATTTCCCTGGAGAAAAGGAACTTTTATTTGGTACTGAGCTATTTTATGTTTGTTATGCTGTGACATGGACACAAACACTTTGCATGGTGTTCCTGCAGGGTGAAGGTTGTCTTTCTGTGTCCTTCTGGCTGATTTGCTGTTCTCTGGATTGTCACCTCTGCCTAGAGCAGAGACTGCATGCCCATAAGCCATGTTATTGCAGGATGAAGAGTTTGCAACTAATACCCAGGCAAAACTTGTTAGAAGCAGACAGTAAATTTTTGATTAAACAAACACATGGCTGAAGAAAATTCATAACACTGCAGATATTTTGCAGGAATTAGGAGAATCACAGAATTAAAGTTCAAGGAGCATTTAGAGGAAGGTCTGGACAATGCTCTCAGACACAGGGTGCAATTTTTGGGGCTATATAGAGCCAGGAGTTGTACTTTGATGATCCTTGTGTCTCCCTTCCAACTCAAGATATTCTATGATAAATCTGGTCTGCAATCCCAAGGCAGAGAGTCTACTGCCAGGCAGGGAAGGGCCAAAGAGCTCACTGTGGCTGCAGGACTGTGCACCTCTAGAGTCTTGTCAACTACCCATGCTGTCACCATCCTGGCAAAAATGATGCAGCTGGCCATGAGCCTGGAGGCAAATGGGCTTCCCTTGGGTGTTGGAGGCTTGCTTTAGATTGGAGGTAGCAGGATCTTGCAGGTATTTGCAAGGGAAGAAACAAAGGGTCACTTTGCGAAGTTGTGGCTGGCTTTCTCCTGACCAGCAGGCAGTTAGCTCTCTGCTGTGGCTGCAGTACTCCTGTTTAAAAGATGAGAAATTACTCTCTGATCAAACAGGCACCTCGAACTGTGCACATTTGTGTACTGCACACTCTTGCATAGAGTGGCATACGGACTGCGGAATCTAAAGTCAGTAGCTGGTGGAAGAACTTGATTTCCTGAGGTACTCAATTCTTTTCCTGCGGAACATTATGGAAATAACTGCTGCCTTGTTTTGGTCACTGGAAGAAGAGAAAGGTAAATTTGTTTATATAGGTAAATATTTAAATTTGAAAGCAATTGCTTCCTTCCGTTGCTTATTTTATCAGTCTGAAGGAAGAGGCTCTCTGGACAAAAGTGTTGGTTTAATGATCAGTTCTCTACCTCTGTGAGAGCCTTAACCTCAATTTTCAGTCTAACTTTATTTTCTAAACCATGCTGCATCTTTAATTGTAAGGATGTGGATGAACTGGAGTGACTGATGTTTAAGTCTTTGCTTCTTACCCTCATCTGTTTCTGTAACAATTCCCTTTCCCTTCTATGCATCTCAGCAATGCTGATTCGAACTTTGGCTTGCATTTATCAGAACTGTGTTACTTGCTCACTGTACTTGAAAACATCCATAGGTTATTGGAGTTACTACCCGCAGTCACTCGGTCAGATCGGAACATCTCCTGCTCCTAAACAAAAAGCATATGCTGGAAAGCTCCCTGTCCATGTAAAAAAAAAAAAGAGCTGCTTTCTTCAGGGCTGATGTGCATCTGGGTGAATTCTATCAGTGCACAGCTTGGCATAAAAAAAAATTTAGTAGCAATCAGGGGAATGGGATTCCCTGCAGGAAATTAGGCTGTGAAAGGAACAGTCCCCACCCACCAGCACACAGGTCAGTCAGGCGATAGCTTTAAGCACTGCTGTGACTTTTCAATGATGCCTGTTTCTTCCCTGAAGGGGACAGGTGGAACAGATAATCAGGAGGCTGCAGAAAGGAGGCTTGTTGCTTCCTGAACATCTCCTTTGGGCGTCTCATTGTTTGGACACTTGCACAGGCAGCAGAATTTGGGGTGCACCTGCCTTGCCCTGTAGCAGAGGGAGTGTGGCTCAGTGGGTGCAGGGGGCCTGGGCAAGTCAGGCTGCCTTGCAAGGTGCTGGAGGATCTGGTCCCTGCTGAGGACTTTCTCCTGTCAGCACACAAATTACAAGGCAATGTTGCCCCTTTTTCACCTTTAACAAGAAAAAGAGGGACAGAATTTGGGCACTAACCAATTCTCTAAACATGGCCAAAGGAATTGTTTTGGTTTATGGATGTGAGAGCTGCCTGGCATCTGTTTTCTGTTCTGCTGATGTTCACCTCCTTAAGGCAAATATTCATCTATTGATGCATGTGAACTATGCATTTATTTTAATTATCAAGTCATGTATATGCTTTATTTAATTAATCTGTTGTTAGCAATACATAGCCAAATGCATGCATTCAGCATACATTATATAAATCCATTCCACTAATAGCTTTCTCAGCAGGAAAGCCATTCTGCTCAGCTGATTGCTGAACAATCTCAAAAACTAAACCTCAACTTCTTCAGCTGCTTATCTGAAGGTAGAAAAATTTTGGGTAATGTATTTATAAATCAAGATGGAGACTGGAAAACTAAATAGTAAAATTTTGTCCTTAGTGTAACCCTCCATAATCTGGCTAGCTTTAAGCACTATTGCATACAATATTGTTGCTAATGACAGTCATATTGATAAGTACCTGGTGCATATTTTCCTTGCAAGGTAGCCTGGTTCTGGTCTTGAAATCATGTAAATTACCGATCAGTTTGTGGACTTCTTTGTCAAGGGGAAAATGTCAGAATTATACAGTTGAATTCTGAATTGTAATTGTTGACTTCACACTGTGAGAATGTGATGAGTGTTTAATGTAAGAGTTAATTAATGCAGCTGAATTTCATGGCTGGTTGCAAACTCAATAGAACGTTCCATCTTTAGAAGAAGTTTGGTATTATTAAAGACACAGAAGTTAAGAAAGAAGGCAAAAGTCTAGTGTTTCCCTTAGCACAGGAACTGTTTGGGCTCTCAGCTCTTCTGATTTTTCTCAAAGATATGAAACATACCATCATGAGAAATACTCTCTTCTTCAGCTGGAAACTACCCCTTCCTCTTCCAAAAAGAGATTGTTTCCCTTCTTGGATGTATCTTTGGAATTGAATACCATTACTAATTAGCTTGTAATGTTCTTGATTTCCAGACAGTTTTCTGACAGAAGTTTCTTACTGGCTTATTGTACTGATAACGTCCCATGGAATCTGCAGAATCTGGCAATGCCAGCTGGTGAGAATTCAGTAGTGTCTCAGCAATAAAGATTGCATAGATTTTCTCCAAATTTAGGTGTAAACATCAAAATGCAGTATTTGCTTGTGTCACCAGTGGACAGTGTTTTTCCAGTGCATAATGTTTCCCTTCACAAGGCAGACTCTTCAAGAGTCATGTCCATCACTATGACAGTGCTGCTGCTGTTGTCTGCTCCCTATTTGGGGCACTTGTTTTATGTTAAGGCATGTAAACTTTCTGTGAAAGCAGTAAGAATGAGAGGAAAGGTAATAGCAATTGCCTACCTAACCTCAGTTTCTTATCTGACCATGTAAAGCTTCATCCCAAACACTCAGGTGCTTTGAATGGAGGAACAAGGCAGATGCCTTACAGTTTTCTAAAGCTGAAGGACCTTTGGATCAGGGTCTGTATTTTGTGAGGTACTCCACACAGGTGAGTCCTTGTCTGAACTGAGATACTGGAAAATAAAGAGCAACTACCATGTTACTCTTCAGGACAAATGAGTTCTCTAAAATATAGCACTGTAATGTATTATGTGATTTCATTTCCCTCAGCTTTTTTTCTCTGACTGTGTAGGTCTCTTCGTATTATCTTTTTTTTTTCCCTCCTACTTGTTACTGTTTGCTTGATTTTCATGTTTCAACAGTGAACATCTTCTTAGAATTAGTCTTAGAATGGACATTTTGTGATGTTTCTCCAGTCAAATATTATTTTTTCTCATATCTGGTTTGTTTCATGTGGGGCATTGTTTGCCCATTTTTCAGATGTTTGGACTAAAGCAACTCCAGAAAATTCCGTTTATTCATACTGCAGGAAAAGGTGAAGATGTGATGTAACACTTCCAGACTAGAGTATGTACAATCTGTAAGTGTATTGTATATTTAGATGGGCTTGGTCTGAAGTTGTTTGGTGTTGCATTTTTAGGTTGGAAAATTTCCACAAAACTCTGGATCAAGTCTGTAACAAGTAATACCAGTCCAACAGACGGTGGCTAGAAACTTTAGGTGTCTTTCAAGGTTACAAATCTATCAGGCTAGGAAAATATTCCTGGGCTAGTCCTATTAGGCAGGATACATAGAAGGCCTTCTAAGTATGTTTTCTTTGAGGCTTCTGAACACAAAGATCTGTTGTTCCCCCAGAAAAGGGGTTTACATTAAAATTCTTAGCTAAAGTTAATGAGAGTATCTGTTATGGAAACTGCACTAAGAATTGAGTCATTATTGTGGGAGGTATATGGCTTGAGTTGAACAACACCAAAGGCAAATTTTGATTCAGTTTTTTCATGTTCTATGGCATGTGTGTAGCCCTGATAAATCCATGTTTTACAGGTTTGCACAAAAGTGTTCCTTCTTGTAACTTCCTATTTCTTATCTTCAGCTGATTCATAGTATGTGAAGGATACATCAGCAGTGGTCAGGTATTTAATCATCACTCCTGCCTTGCATACCTATTTGCCAAGTCTTAAATAGGTAGTAGATAAGTGAACCTAATGCTGTGCTCAGATTGAGACCCACAAGGGACACAGCCTGTGGTCACTTAACTGTTCATCTTTTTGACTCAAAATGACTGACTAGGTTGAGAGTGGCTTTGAAAGTGGCACCAAGTAGGCAGAAATACTAACAGTTATATTGTGGACTACAGTCCTTCTTTTAATAAACAACCTTGAAATTTACTGGAAGTATTCCTGAATTTTCTAAGGCTCAGGGTCATTTCTTTGAAAGCAACCCCCCACAATTGGCAAGGCAAAACTAGATATACACTTAACCAGGCTTCCTGTTGCAAAATGACACCCTTTTGTAGAGATAGAAGGGTTTTAGTATTTCACTGTGGAAGAATAGTTATTTGTGTGGACCTCTCTCTCCTTCCTACAGTTTTGTAAAAGCAGACCTGATCCCAAAACCAAACCAACCCCCCCCCCAAAATCCCACCAGAGCATCTCAATCCTGAGACACAAGGTAGGTAGTGATCCCCTGTTTGGACATCAGTTGTGTGTGTAGTGAGAATGGCCATTTGGAAGTTTTTCTGTTCTAAAGAAACATTTCTTCTTGTGGTGACTTATTCTAGTGAGAATTCAGCAGAGATGAGGGTCTTCTGGTGCATAAAGGGACTTTACAGTGCAAGTGGGTTAACAGTGCAGATGGTCATAAGAAACATGAACAAGATATGGTCCTAAGCCTGGATCTACAGCAGTATCCCATGAATACAGAATTTATCATTTATAACCCAGTCATGTTTTAACATTGCACTAAGTAATTAATATGATATGTGCTTGGGGATATTTCCTGTATCCTGAGTTTAATAAGCACATCAACTGCTGACACAAAAATGTGTTTAACTCTGGGTACAGTTAGAGTAACAAGATGTGCTAATGTTTATAGCGGAATAAGGGATATGCGCTTCTGAAACACTGTACTTTGAGAGGCAGTGTGAGTGAACCATTATGGTTTATGGTTCTTGGTCAGGGTCTTTTTAGAATTGCATGATGATACTTGGGTTTCCAAAATACAGAACAATGGCAAGGCTTTAACCATTTAGCTGGAAAGGAATCATTAGGAACCAGGGGGCTGTCTCATGCTGCCGTGGTGTACTACTCAGGTGAGAAAGACCAATTTTATGGAGTTTTGCCAGCACCAAGCTCACACACAGTGCAAACACTTGTGCTCAGGCTAGGGAGTAGGCACAGCTAACTACCTTCAAACTTGAGTGACTGTATAGGGAAATACTTTTTTTAAATCGTGTATAGTTTTGGCTTAAAGAATTGGTGAGGGTTAAGGAAATATTTATGTTACCTTAAGCAATGATTTTTAAGCAACATTAGATCAGCTGGCTTCTATAAGCTCCTTAGAATGCTTTGATCAGCTTATTTTGATTTAGGATGGGTATGACTGCATACTTTTGTTTGTTTATCTCAGAAATCAATCTAAACATTGTGTTGCAAAGATGATTTCACTTAGTTCAGGCTAAGTAACATCAGATTTGCTAGTAGCTGCTTTGAGATATTTTCCCAGCTCATACATCATTAATCAGAGGGAAATAATCTTCAGTTATAATGAGTAATTCTCTAGTAGGTGCTGAGAAATCAACTCTATGCACAAGAAGGATCATGAATGGCAGCCTAAGGCAAGTGGGGCATCTACTGGCGAGACACTGCAATGAATTAATCTACTGTATGGCAATCTGGTCCAAACCCTGTGTACATTTTTCTTTGCCAAATAAGCAAGTGCCAGGCCTGTTTCCTGAGCTCTTTGGAAAAAAATTGGTCCTTGAATAAATCCTTACTTTCTGGCATTCCTTTAGAGGTGTCTGCCATGTGCTTTGCAACAGTAGCCTCGTGAGATATCTCAATTAGAAGAAGAAAGGAAACGAGCTAAGGAAGCTTGTCAAAAGGTGTGATGCATGTCTTTAACTGTCTCCAACTTTCTGCCATCCCAGTCTCTCATGACAAGTCCTCTGATAATTTATAAGACTGTCTTCCTTGTACCAGGAGCTATTTGACACTCAGGTCGACTGCCCAAGGGTGTGAGAATGAATACAGTACATAAAGGAATGCAACAATACTCTATGGTCATAAAATGCAGAATTCCCAAACACAGGTTATTATCCACATAAATCAATTTCCTCCCTCCATTCTTCAGAAAATGTTGTATGCAACAACATGAGATTCTCTACAGTATTAAGTTCAATGACTTCTGCAGGATGCATTTAAAAAAATATTTTTATTTTTTTCTTTGCTCAGAATTTGGTGTTGCATCTCTTTGTGCATATCAGACTCAAACTTGAGAGAAGCCCAAGGGGGCTTTCCCAATCATGTCACTAATTTCATTGTTAGGATTACCATTTTAGAATCAAACTATTACCATGGTAAAAGCTTGTCAATATATTTACTTAGAGCATGGGTGTGCACTTGTGAAAAGGAAAAATGAACAATCAAGTAGCAAAGCAATGCTAAACTGGGATGTGATCTGAACAAACAGTTAAAATACCTTGCTTCTGCTCTCCTTATAGATATGACATTGTCACCTATCCAGTAAAGCCAAACATTTTCTTAAAACTTTTTAAAATTCTCTTGCCTTAATAGAGGAGAAGTCATACATCAAAATACAAAAGCACCCTTACTGCTGCTCTGCTGCACAGCACACTTGCTAAATTTAGCTGTGCTGGGGAATCAACTGGTTTATATACTCTTATCACAAGTCATTGCTGAGAAAAACCCCATCTGAGTCTGTCACTTGACCTTGGGTGAAACAAGTCTGTGCTTTCTTCAGAGCTCCTTCTGTCACATATGTTAGGAGAATCTGTAACCAAGGAGTGATTTCAGCTGTCCTTGTCCAAAGTCAGTGGAGTAAACAAAAGTTGTTTTAGTCTTGTTAGACTAAGCAAAGATGCAAGTACCTTCCCTTTCTGAGAACTGTCTTTTTTTTTTGGCTGGGTTTTTAGCATGTTTTGTGCTTTATTTCACTTGAACTTTTGCACAGAAACAATACCAGTTTTGTTTTGTTTTGTCCTCACAATACTGATTTTCTTTTATTTAGCCTTTATTAGTAGAAGCTAACTAAATAATCATTCTGATTGATCACTACAAACAGCTTTGAGCTCTGAAATGCAAGGTGGGCTAGATGTTTACACTTTGCCCTGCTTTTCTTTTTATCTAGAAGTCAAATAATACATGATTCCTACTTCCAAATCCATAATTTCTTCTGTCTTAGGAATCCCACAGTTATAAACTGTGGCTGGGAGAATTCTTTAGAGAAATATTGCAGTATGTTTACTGTGTTCTTTCCATTCTTCCTCTGAGCTGGCCAATACACGCCTTAAACAGTGGGGTTAGAACGACCCTTTTGTACAGCTGCTGAGACAAATGTGCATGTGCTTGGTAACGATGAGAGGGGAAAGTCTCAGAAGCGAAGTCACCAATAAAAAAAGAATAGAGCAAAAAAATCTTTAACCTTAAGGTCTCTCAAGCCTGTAGTTAGAGGACAAAAGTCAAGCATCTCTTTCTAGGTACCACAAGCATTTCTCATATTTCCAGAATTGCATATCCTAGGGCTTATGTTAAAAGGAAGCTGTTGCAAATGATGGCCAAATGGTAGTATTTTCATTATTTTATATTTAAGCTTAAGGACTTGGCTGTTTAGTAGGTACACTTACTACTTTATTTACTCACCAGACTCTTCTTAACAAAATGTAAGAATAAACCACTGCGGCTCTGTAGGCCTACAAAGATGTAGGAAATCACAGACATTTTCTGAACACTTTTAAAGAAATAAACATTCAGGAAGCTTGAATCAGCACCAAAGCCACAAAATTCTTATAGTCACTGATTTTTGGTAAGACTTAGATGAAGCCTTTATCCTTAATTACTGTCTTTCATGACATGAACTTTCATGACAATGAACTTGGACCGTTTGCCACTTGCCATCCACTCAGATGCCCTGTGGTTCTCTATAATAGCTGACAGAATCATGAGATTTTTTTTAATGTGTTTCGGACAAACAGATAATACACTATAGATTTTATGTTATTAGGCACATTCCTAACTCTGCTAGGCAAAGCCTCTATATTCTTCACTGGAATATAAAACAGTGGTAACCTACTTGCAGACGTGGTTAATAAAGAACCTGCTTTCTGAGCATAGCAATGCTCCACCTTCATAGTGGTCAAGAAATTTGTGTGATAATATGGCATGTGTATTATTTCTTGTCACTCAAAATACAGAAGATAAAAACTGGGCCATAAATGCTAAATTGTATTGTATGTCAGCATCACTTGCTGTGCTATTTTAAAAAATGTTAATCTATTAAAATAAGGTTTTACATAAAGATTAAGTTTTTCTTCACATGAGAAGGAAAGTGAGACTGCAAAGTGCTCCCTTTAAAGTTTTTAGACCAGTTGAATAGTTTGAAGCAATAAAAGAAGCAGGGAGAATAAGAAGTGCTGAGGAGGGAGCAGTGTAAAATATTACTGTCTCCTTTGTATTTTAGAAAGGGAAGTTGCAAAACCAATTAGTTCTGGACTTCTTCAAGCCACTAACATTCTTGTATTCCCCTCTTTTTTTCCTTATGCGTTGGTTGGTTCTGGGGCGGATTGTTCCATTGAGGCATTTCAGGAGCCTTCAATAGAAGAAAGATGCACATCCAACAGAAATTAGTAAAAATATACTCAAGCAGTTCTATGATTGTAATCATACTGGCACCACAAAACAATCCCAGCTGGCCACCTACATCGGCTGTAATAGAAGAAAATAAACATATGTCATCTAAAGCATTTGGTTTAGTCTAGCAAAAAAACAAAACCTGCCAGACTCAAGTGTTAAATAGATTCAATATATATAATACATCACTTTAAGAAAACAGAATTAATATTCTTAAGAATGTTTACTGAAGAAGACTAATGTGTTTTTGAAATTCTAAATAAAGCAAGTACAACACAAGACTTTCTACTGTGAAACCAATACTTAAAATATTTCCTACTTCTCTGCCTTTTTAACTGTTTCCTTGCTTCTCCTCCCTGTGTTCTCTCTCTCCCCTCCAAATCCTGTAAATGTCACTATTCCTGTGGTCCTGCATGTGATATAGCCATAAATTAGTGCTAAACTTTATTCTTACTCTCAGCTCCTGTCCATGCCACAGGTTCTTTAATGGAGTGACAGGAGTCAGTATCAAAAAATGACCATGAGACAGACATGATTTTTACCATTATAATATAAAAGGTACTTCTTTTTGTTCAGAAGCCCCATAGTCTTTGATTCAGGAAGAGACAGAATAAAACAGGGTTTTTTTAGTCTGCCAGGGGTTTATTATTTTTATATTAAATTTTAATCATCAATAAATAAATACTAAACATTTACTTACCAAGCAACTCAGATATAGTCAAGGCCTTCTGCTGCTGTGTTATTTTGTAGCTCAGATCATGATATTTAATCTCAATACGCACAAGGTTTTGCCTAATGACAAATGCACACAGTTTATTAGAGACAGTCAGGAGTGCTGCTCATTTTGACCAACATCTGTCATTGTGCCCTGTGTTCAGGGAGAGTGATGGTGTCTTTTAATGAAAAATTAGGTGAGTGTTACCAAAACCTCTCCTATGAAGATAGGCTGAGAGAGTTGGGGCTGTTCAGCCTGGGGAAGAGAAGCCTCCAGGGAGAAATTATAGCAGCTTTCCAACACATACAGTGGGCCTACAAGAGAGCTGGAGAGGGACTTTTATTGAGGACATGTAGAGATAGGACAAGGAGGAATGGCTTTAAACTGAAAGAAGACAGGTTTAGACTAGATATTATGACAAAAATCTTTACTGGTAGGGTGGTGAGGCACTGGAACAAGGTGCCCAGAGAAACTGGATGCACTATCCGTGGAGGTGTTCAAGGCCAGGTTGGATGGGGTTTTGAGCAACCTGCTCTAGTGGTTGTATCTCATTGAGTGATAATTCTTGAAGTCAGAATGGAATTGATTAATAAAAATTATCTTATTCTCATAACTTCTATTAGTAAGACTCCTACCACTGTCATGGAGTTGCTGGCAGAACTATCCAATAAATATTTCCCTTCTTACATCTTCAAAAATAAGTAGATGTCTATGTTTTATAGTTCAGAATATGTACTCATTAATGTGAGGGCTGGATTCCTATTGGTTAAGGCTTGGTAACAGGGGAATGTCCTGTATGTTCACTTGCTTAATTGAATGATTACTGGGTTGGTTATGATGTTTACAGACAATAAAACAATCAACAATGATAAAATGTGCACAAAGGATTAATATCTTTTGCATATAAAAACAGGTTCATTTTTCTTAATCTTCATGGGGAACAGACTTTTTAACAGGGCCTGCAGATATAGAACAAGAGGTACTGGTTTTAAAGTAAAATAGAGTACATTTGGAGCAGGTATAAGGAACATTTTTTACAATGAGAGGGGTGAAACACTGGTACAAATTGGCCAGAGAGCTGGTAGATGCCCTATCCCTGGAACCATTCAGGGGCAGGTTAGACATAGCTCTGAACAACCTGATCTAGTTGAAGACGTCCCTGGCCATTGCAGGTGTGGTTGTATCATTTGACCATTTAAAGATCTTGTCCAATCCAAACTACTCTATGATTTGTATAGTTCCTATTCATGTGTAAACATATGCAAGCATTTGCTTGCATATGATGACTTCAAAAGTAAGAAAACTGAAGTGACTGATACAATGAAACTCATAAATATTCTGTTAACCACATTTTCTACAGTTGTTTATAAACATACTTTGATGTTGTATATACTATGAGTTCATGTAGCACCTGCCTTAATACTTGTAGTGCTGACATCTACAGCTGTGAGCAAGAGGCAGTTCAGTCTATGAAAATGTGTTAAATGCTCTTTGACAAGTAGGTTGTATCTTTCTAGCAATAAAAATTTGGAAGTAATTCCATTTTTTTCAATATATAATGCTTGTGTTTACAAGGAAGTCTAGCATCCATTTATTATAACAGTAAAAGATGCATGCTCTATTAAAGTATAAGCGTACATAACATCTATGAATTTACAAGTATGCAGGTTACATCAGTTTTATGCATGACATAAGTTCTAACAGCGTCTCCTGGATAAAAGATGTAGCCAATTCTGTTGAGATATATTTTCACCCTAGAAGTTATCTTTTGTTGCGTATAGACCTATTTTCTTTCACCGTGTTGTGTTTTCAGTAATACAGGCAGAACCATCCTTTTTCACTCCTCTGTTGTGCCAAAGATTTTCTAAATAACTTTTTGAAAATAACTCCTAGATACCTGTTTATAATACTAGTACTAGTGACCATAGGAAATACTATTAAATTTGTGGTATTACTGCTACAAAAAATGCTAGCTCTTCAGTGCTTATGAAGCTTCCATTGGGAACGGGTTGAAAGGAGAACAACTTTATATAGCATCTATTTAGGTTGTTCATTGCCTTCAGTTGTGGAAGGGTGAAGATTTGTCTTCTCTATTGCATAGATTGCTCACGTGGATTGTGGACAGGTTTCATAACCCTGTTTTTTCTTTATTCTTAATTGAAAAAGAGCTCAAAAAACTTTGTTTTAAGAGATCCATGACATAGAAGGTAACTGAGAATGTTACTTTTGAATTGCACTATTTTTTGTTATCCACAGTCTTAAATGTATCTAAGTATATTATATATATTTGAATATGTATCAGTAGTAACTGGTTTTGTCTAAGAGATTATATTATCTCACAGATAAATGTTATTAACAGCACACATATTATCTTTTTAAGGTCATATTTTCATCATATGCTCTGTTAGGATGGTTAAAATAATTATAGTTTCTTTATGAGACAAGGTGTTAAGTAAGATTACCTGATGTATTCTGGGCTTTTCTTCAGTTTTGCAGAAAAATATTTTACGGCTTTTTCTCCTCCAAAACTTGAATAGGTGACAGTGGTAGGATAATCTGTTTCTTCACATGGGGTAGGGCAAGTGGAATTGTGTGTTCCTACTGTACATAATCCTTTTATCTCTATATCATCTGAAATTTTAGGAGAAAAATTTAAATATTTCTAAAAGCACAAAATTTAAAAAAAAAAACAAACATTTTGAAAAAACCTTACTAAATTACTATTAACTGACTTTGATAAATGTATGGGTTAATTATCCTGAGAAAAGTGAATACTTGTCAGTATTGAAGGAAGAATAAGTATTTGCAGCTATTGTTTGGGAAACTGGTGCACAGTAATAAGGGTTGAGATATTTTGCTCACTTTTTCCAAGGAACTTCAGCACCTCTAAATCTTTCTACCTTTATCAGGGCTTTATGTGCTTATTATTTCTCATCCATAGTTAAGCAATAGGACAACAGAAGCATTTCCCTGTTCTGTACTAGCTTTCTAATTACATAGGTATATATCCTTACTTTTGATGGCTTGATGTCTGCCCAGCTCATCCCAGTGCACAGAAATGGTTTCCAGAGCAATGCCAATTGTAGTTCACTATCATCTGATAACTGTATAAAAACCTTGGTAAGCTAAGTTCCCTTTACCTTAACCCCTGCCTGCCATTTGATAATTGGGCTCAGGACAGATAAGAAGTCTTAGGGAAAGCTTTATTTCTTCAAATACCAAAGAGAAATCATAACATTCTGCAGGTGTGGCTGCTCATTAAGTGGTAGTGAGTCCCACAGATACTGAATCAGTATGCTGTCACTTTAGACTTTTCTATCAGATGTGATACCTCTCCTGCACTGTCAGAGTGTCAGCCACTAAAATGGGATCATGGGGACCACACACCTATAAACCAGGTTCACCATGTACAGTACTGTAATGCCAGTTCCTTCTGGGGTCCAGCTCTGAATTCTATCCATCCGTGATAGAATTATGGTGTCATTTTTGTTTATTGCTCTGTGGTTTCTTTGAAATTCACTCATTGACTATCCATTAAGTAAAAAAACATACATCTTTCCATCATGACAGGCTTTCAAAGATCATGGTTATCTAAAAAAGTGAACTTAGTGGGAAAAAAAGGTCATTGTTCACTGTAGTAGATCTTGCCTGAATGCTTCACACACCTAATCAAAATAGAAATAAACCCCCACAGTCCCCCTTTCCACCTTCAACTGATTAGTGTATTAGTCATTCCTTTGGGAAGAAAGAGTCATTTCACATGGCAGAAAGCAAAACAATTAAAAAGAATGCTTTCTCAAGTTCATGAGAAGTTGCTTCTCAGATTAACATTTTTAGTATTTTCCAGACAGTCTATTGTATTGAATTGGACATTTCGTATCTACTGTATGCAGATCATTTGTTTACGGAAAAGAAATGCATTTGAAGAGCTTTGAAAATTTATAATTAATTTTAATTTTGAAAATATAAAGCTTTCAAGTCCAGTGATTTATATTTTTACTGGTTAGAAAACCTGTTATTACTGTGCCATTCACTCTTCTTGCACAAAGAATATAGCATTTGATCTTGAAGAAGGATGATGCTATGAAGATGTGAAAATACTAGCTAGAGGTTGGGTAACTGAAAAAAAGTAATTGGACCTTCTTCCATTTTAAACCATTTCTCATTAATGAACTCTTCTTTGGGGTTTGTTTGTTATTTTGGGGAGGGTTTTTTTGTTGTTGTTGTTTGTTTGTTGTTGGGATTTTTTGTTTGTTTGTTTTGTTTGTTTTGTTTTTGTTTTGTTTTTTTTTTAAATGGGCCTATATATCATGCTCTTTCTATTTTCACAATAGTAAAAGGACTGGGATATGCTCCATTTCAGATAACTTTCAGTAATTTTGTTTTCATTGATATATATTGTCTACTATTTAGAATTGCCTTAGAAAACACTAATATAATGGATTACTTACAGACTGCTGGATAAACACATTTGTAAAACTTCAGCAAGTCACATTCTGTTCCATTTCCTAAAAATAAATATAAAGCTTTAGAAGGCTAAATAAGCAATCTAGCTCTTAGCTCTAATTATACTAAACTGAAACATAATGTCATCAAAGCCTGTTCATCACTTCACGTTAATGATTATACAACTGAGAAATCAATTCGGCTGGGCACAGTGCAGTTGCCAACACCAGAACAGGTACATAGTGAAAAGAGACAACTGGCCAAGCCAGAAGGCTGCTGTTGGAGCCATCATCTTCATCATGTGCTTCAACCAGAACTGCCCTCTCTCTTTGTTAGCTTGTATTTGGCTCACTCTTTGTGTTAGCTTGCTATAGACAGGAAATTGTTTTTCCTAGTGCAAATGAAAAAAAAAAAAACCCACCAAAAAAACCCAAACAAAAACCCAACCAACCAACCAAACAAAAACCCCAAAACAAAACCAACCAAACAAACAAAAACAAACAAACAAAAAAACCCAAAAACAAACAAAAAAAGACAAATCCGAAGTGAGGTAGATTTGATATAGGATTACATCTCGTTTGTTTCTGCAGTTTTGAACTTCATGCAAAAGCTGTTTGGAGATGTAAGGGGTAAGGTACTACTCTGAGCTAATAGCAAAATTTTCAGATTTCAGATAGCCTCAATTTCACCCCATATTCTCCTGCCATATGGAAAAGTTACATAGAAGTTCAAAATACAACATTATTCTCCTATATCTAACTGTTGTTGTATAAAATTCTCACTCTGGGTATGGGAGACCCAGGCTTAATTGCCTTCTCAAACCCCTTTCCACAATGTTTTCCAGAAGACTACCAGCCACCTTTCCAAGATGTTCTCAAACAAGAAGGCTAAAGATTACACATTAATGGGTCTACTTTAGTAAAAAGCATTCTACCTCACTTGAGCATATTTTAAAAATACATTGAATCAGAAAATGCAGATTTTCTTATGGCTTTTTTGTGAACTAGTGGCTTCCTTGCCTACTAGTTGTGAAAAAAAGAGCTGCAAGAGCAAAGATTTCTGTTCCAGCTCTTGATTTAGGGAGAGATAATAATACTGTCATGTCATTTGATGCTGGAAAGGTGTGCTCAGTGCTACTGCTTTACATTTCTAGAGTGATTAAGATGCCTGGATTCTTGAGGGGAGTATTGCAGCATACACCCTGTACTCTGCATTTGAAGTTGATTAGAAGCCTCCAAAAGGCCTTTTGCTTTTGCAGAGCCCTCTTCTGTTGCCAGGCTATTTCCATGGTTCATGTGGAGAACCTTAGATTTGGTCTTCAAGCAAGCAGTTCTGCTTTAGTTCCTGAACACCAACGAAATAAGTTTTCTGGTGCACATGTGAAAAGATATGACTTCTTGTGGATATAGTTCCAGCTCTTTAGGAAGTCACGTTGAAAACTACAGCCTTGTCTCACTCCTGAGGCATAATCTTTTCTTCCAATTTTTTGGACTGTATCCTAAGAATAGACAATGACCCAGATGCTAGGTCTAGAGTTGACCAAGTATTTTTTTCTTGGAATTTTAATTAATCCCAGCTGTAGATATCCCTCAAACATGTGCTCCATCTCTTTTGCTGTTCAATAACATGTGAGGTCTCCTAGGAAGATGATCAGTGTCTGGTATGATGATACTCCTGAGAAATACCTGGAAGAATGAATGGCAAGCAGCCACACCAGTCCTGTATGTACCGTGCTTTGCATTCCAGCAAACATCCAGTAGTACTGTAAATCTTGTGGTACTGAAGCTTTATATCGGGTTTGCACTCTCCCCATGGGTATTCTNGGTGATTACAGTTTGTGCTCTTGGGATAAAAAAAAAAAATAAAAAAAAAATCTCCTTTCACAGCAAAAGTAGGGTGTGATCAGACAGCCTAGTGGAAAACGGTAGTCCACTCCACTTGGATTCCACTAGGAATCTGAGACACCCTTAATGGTAACAGAATGTGTTGATGGGGAATTGTTGTGATGTCCTTGTGTCATTAAATCTCAGCAAGATTGTAAGGTGATAGGAAAGAAAGACTGACTTTGATAAAGACAAATTAGGAAGACCAGTGACATCCTCCCCAAAACAGCAGTAATTTTGTTTGTGTCTGGAGGAAATGTTATTTTTAGGAGTCACCTAGGCATGACAAATATTTTACATTCCAAAATGTCTAATTTATTGTCATTGCTTCAGAAGAGAACTAGAGACAGTAATGACCACTATTTCTAGTTGCTGGACAAAGTCCTTACCTTCAACTGGCGAATTGTGACCTGTGAGTGTGTGCCAACTGATGCTAATAAACCTAAACCATCAAAGCGTGGAAGCTCTTCGGGTGAATGGATGACAAAAATTATTCCAGCATCAGTATAACCAAGAGCAGGTTCATCTGTGAATTGGTCCTGATACAAAAAGAATTATTTAAAGTAGTTTTGGCTTTGCTTACCATCTGAAACTTCAGCTATATTTAATGTGGCACTATGCTATTAAGTCCTGTGTCTCTGCTCACATTTTTGGCAATTTACAGGAGAGTATAGAAGCAAACTGATTCGAATGGCCTTAGTTCATTACCTCTGTGGGTTTCGTTCTAGATACTATAAACTTTCAAGTTTTTTATTCCTTTTTTCCATCCCCAATTTCAAAAGTAAGAAGGCATAGATGACTCATAACTTAGTTACTCCTTTTGCTTGCAACTACAAGTCACATTTCATCAAACCTTCCATTACTCTCTTCAGAACCTTTCACTTCTGACTCACACTTCCTAGAGAACAAAAGTGAATATCTAAGTCACTTATCAGTCCATATTTTAGTTTTCTTCCCTGATCTCACAAGATGATATTCCCTGCTTTCTGCTTTTTCTTGGTCAAGGACAATTGGAATGTCAGAAATTATTTACAGTGCAAAGGTCTTGTCTGGCATTGAGGACTTGCAGCTGCTGCCGCAACTAAAATTCAGTGCTACTTAGACACTGGTACCATAAGACCTTCCCTACTGGGCCTTTTATTAAAATAAAGTGATGTTATCCTGAACTGCTTGTTTAAAATTAAATCACTGCTCTGATGATGTTTCCACTGTAGGTGAACTGTGCTATATATGCTCACTCACAACTTTCAGAACTCCTTAGCTGGGGACAGAGTCAATAATAATTCTGACTTTTTAAATCTGTGATTGAATCTTTCCTATAAAATAGCCTCTTGATTGGAAATAGTCTTGATATAGAATGTGTTGCATGAAATTTTGGAGGTCTGTGTAAAACCAGCCAAACCAAAACCCCAAACCAAACCGAAACCAAACAAACAAAACCCTCCACTTAAAAGTTATTACGTGATTTGTTGTTTATAATCTTTAACATAACTGTACCTGTTGGACATCAAAAAGCAAATGTAAGCCTCTTCCAGACAAACTCACTCTTCTTGCTGAAAGATCATTGTGATTAAAAGTAAAGCAGTTTCCATATTCAGTGAAAACATGTTCAAAATCCTTTAATAAAGGAAAATAGGGAAGAGTGAAATGAAAGAAAACACTTGAGGCTTCCCTAGTGAATTACAATGTGAGAGGGACTACTGGGATTATTGGGGTTTTTTGGTGGATTTTTTCCCTCAAAGGCAGTGCTCAATATTACAATCAGAAAAGTAGTGATTGATAGAAATATTCAAAAGTATTTCACCCCTTTCTATAAAAAATTAAGTTCAAGGGAGAAGTTTCACATTATTTTTTAATATGCATGAGCTGCTCAGAATAATTTAATGAGGTTCTGTGGTTTATATAGTATATAGAACATTATATTAAAATTATATACTCAAAAGCAACTATAATTTTTTCATTCGCTGTTTAGTGAAGACTGTTTCAAAACTGAATGTCACATTACATATGAAAGTACAATTTTGCATTTTTTCCAAAGCCAACTCATAATCTGACTGCATCTCATTGCTTTAGTTTCAGTTATTACCACAGTGTTTTACAGTTAAGAAAAGTCTGCAATGCCTAATTTTAGAAGCTACAGCTTATCTAAAGGTCAGATTAAACTGAAAGAATATAGGACTGATTTTTTACTCACATTTTCTGTTTAAGTTGAAGATTGCATTACAGAAAAATCAACATAAAAATGAGATGATCATATTCTTTGGCTGTTGTCCAAAATGCTCAAAGTTGGGCTATTTTCATATGAATGTTCCTGTGGACTCTGCATGTAGTCACCCTGGCTGTCTATATTCTTGACCTCAAGAACAAAACTACTGAATCACGTCATGCAAAACACTCCCTTCAAACCGTCCTTCGTTATGGGCTATTGATGGAAAAGGTTGTTAGATACAGCCTGGAGGTATAACAGCTTTGAAAGGCTGCTGTCTGTGCAGAAGTAGCACCAGGCAGAGAGTAATTTAAACTGAAATACCATCTTACAGCTCAGGGAGTCCATCAGGCTGCCTCTGCAGTCAGTGAGGAAATCGAAGCCCTCAGGGTAATTTAGAGCAGGACTTCTTTTCTGCATTGTCTGACTATAAAGAGAACGCAGGGGGAGTAGCTGGCAAAGCTCAATGCCTCAAGTTGAGTGTAAGAATATATCCTCTTCCCCTCCATGCCATTGTTTTAGTAAAACAAACATATTTACCTGTGGGTAACATGGCTTTCCAAAAAAATCACATTCTAGCAATGTGCTGCTGTTCAGATAAAACCCATTTTTCCTTGTAAACTCTTTGATGCTGAAGTTCTGGTTCCCAGCAAGGAAATCATTTAACTCTTGAGAATATTTATCTTCCATAGCAAAGTTTTGGAGAATCGCAGACACAATGTTCCAAATTAAAAAAATTATTTTGAGGTTGCCTACTGCATGAGCTTGAAACCTGTCAGGGAGAAGGAGAAAGAATTGCTTGGAGTTCTGCAGAACTATATGTGTGATCTCAAGGCTGCTCTTGACCAAACTGTGGAGTGATTTGTTGTCTGCTCACAAACTAGAACTGATTCTTACCCACCAAATTGCACTTTGATCTCTACAACAGGAATAAACAATATAGTCTCCAACTCTAGGAATGTATCTTTCATATCTGGAAACAGAAAATTGACAGCTTCCCATGGTTATTCTGGTCAGTGATTTCTGTTGTGTATGGTTGTTTATTAAAAAATAATAAAACCTGAGTAGATTAGCCATTTGCAGAAGCTAGCAACCACATTTGTAGAACTGATAATAAGCTGAATAACTGCATTTATATGTGGCAAACTAGCTAGAAGGAGCTCTTCATTTCAAAGAAAATTCTCACTTCATTTGGAAAAGTGACTTCTAATTGCATCTACAGTAATCTCCTGTACCAGTCTAGAGACAGTCTCCCTTCCCATGACCTCTGTGGGTGGTGACACAGTGGTATAAACTGAGGGTGACAGTCCTTGAATCCACTTGAAAAATCTCAAAAACATGTTGAGACATTGGAAGTGCTTTCCTGATGTACAGCACTGAAATTCTTTATCAAAGTAGCATAAGGGTGTACAGAAACTGTAAATTTGAAAAGAGAATAAGCACAAAATGGACTAAAATACCATGTTCTTTAGAACTGATATTTTATCTAATCTCATTTTGAAAAATGTATCAATGTGTTTGTATAATGGATCTTAATGCTCCAACTTAAGGAATACTCTTCACAACTGAATTTGAGTCAAAAAATAAGGACAGAGTCCTGTGCCTCTTTGTCCTGCTAAGAAATCTGATTACTAAAAACAAGAGGGAAGGATAAACACAACATCAATGGCAGATGGATATGGCAGCAAACTATTTCTTAGATGGAAAACTGCCATGCTCAGTTTACAATGTGCTGCCACTATAGTTGCAAGAAGTGAAGCACTTTTGTAACAGCTAGCACGCCACAATCAGAGGGACTTCTACCTGCAGTGCATGTTGTGCAATATAACCCAGGATGACTTCATGCAGGGCAATGGGAAGGTGGCATAGTGAGGCAGAACAGCTTCAGACATATGAGACTTGGACTTCTGGCTGATTCTACCAGCAAAAGCTACAAGATAAAAAAACTTATAGTTTTTGAGGAAAAAATGCGGGTTAACTTTCTGTATGTATGAAACTGTTCCTAAATTCCATATTTGCTCTAAAAATCAGGCCATAGGTTTATTAAAGTATTTTCAAAGTGGCTACATCTCAATCTTGGCCACTGTCTTCAAATGTAGAAATCTGTGGTAAAGTTCCTACTTAGATACATGACTTCCAAACAAAGCAAATGTTTCCCTTCTGCAAAAACACAGACAGCTGGAACTGCAAAGGCTGAGCAACTGTATTGACTAAGATTTCTACCTTTGTATGAGGTTTCTATTTAACTTTATTTGCAAATCTTTTCTTATTTTTAACGTGGATGTGGCTAATGACTGTCCCTTAGTTACACTGTAGGAGCAATACTCATACATAGAACACCACCATCAGAGGGGTTCTTCTACTCCAACTTCTATTTTGAAACTTAAAAATCTGTCATGCAGTTGTTCATATGAAGGAAGGAGAATATTCTGAAAACAACTTCCCTTCTTTGATTCTCGTATATTCATCTTCGTTTAAATCTCTTGTGGTGGTGTGGAAGACATGCCCCTCAGAGCCGTATTTTCCTTATTTTATGTGATTTGTTCAAGTGAGTTGTGGAACCCGACTGCTTTCAGATAAAGATGTGTTGCCTCTTAAGAGCAAACAGGACATGAAACTTTTACCTGTTTAAGTTGCAGAAAGTCACAGCTGGAAATTTGATGTTTTCCACATACTGAACCACCACTGTAGTAGTGGTTGGCCAGCTGAAATAGTAGATGAAGCGACTGTAGATTTGCCAAATGACAATGGCAAGACATCCTGCAAGTACCAGCAGCCACAACACTTTGCGAGTCTTGCTCTGTGTTTGAACAATATTATGCACACCATGAAATGAAGTGGATGAGGCAAACTCCTGATGATACTTCCTTCTGTCTTCCAAATGTGGCTGCAGCTTCTTTATTAAACACAACCGTATCTTTTCCAATATTCCTGAATATGGAACAAAGTGAAAACACTTTTTTTAAATTAGCATTTAACCACCACCTCAAAATGGAATCCACATAATTTTGCTATTGAAAAAGAGTCCCTTTGATTACAAATTCTCTCTTTAAGTAGTGGACTTGCTTCTGAGGATGGAAGAGTTGTGTGCTGAGATGAGCTCAGTACTGCCCTGAGTACAGATTATATATCTTGCACTATTTCAAGGTCACAAATGTTTAAGCACTTTAATATATCAGTAGTTCCAGTTCTTGGAAAAAGATTGGATTTTGACATGCTTCAATGATCGAAAACCATGGGTTGCTGTGAACTACTGTGAAAAATTAAACATCTGATTTTTACAGTAACAACCCATTAAATGACTGGTGTTTTACACATGATCTGAGAAATAATGTTTAAAAAAGAAGAATAAGTTTAAGAGCTACAACAGTAATGAATATAATAAATAACTGGAACTTGTAATTTTCTTATGCTCAATGCTGAATAATCTTTTGGGCATGTATATAAAAATAATTTGCTTTCCCAGAACATCCAAATGATGAAAACTTAATGAGACATTTCTTGTATCTCATCATAATTGGACCAATCTCTTTGCAAAGTGGTTCATTTGCAGATTGTTATCCAATACTGTATTTTGACATTGTCCATAAGAACAGTAAATCAAAGAAAGTTTGTGAGACAATAATAATTAGTATTTGAAAATATATTATCTATATTGGTGTTTAACAGCAATTAAATGTTTCCCTAATTCTGTGTTTATCCAAAAATTAGGTTTAATTGTGTGTGTGCAGTAGGAATAGAATATACCCTTTATAAGATTGGTTTACTTGAGAGTATTACAGTTGGGCAAAGGAACAGAGGGGTATAAGAGTCATCTGCCAGAGCCACATCAGCCACATCATGACCACATCACTACTCAAGAGTGTTCCTTTGATCCACAGTCTCTGGACTGGGACAATGAAATCCTAAAGAATGTTGGATTCAAATGTTTTTCAGGGGAAAGTATTTTCTTTATGTTATTCTTTTAAAGTTTGTGTAAGAACTTTGATCAATATTACGTAATTTATTGTGACCCTGTTTTATCATCAGTTTTCTACTAGAAAACTATTAAAATTTTTTTCTCCTAGCTCTAGTGACTATTGGACCCCACTGCAAATCTGTTCAGCCATGTGGGGTTTTGTACATCGTGCTGGAATGGTGTGGGTTTCTGGTCTGGGTGTAGACTTTTCTCTCACCAGCTCATGTACAGCGGGATGAGCTCTTTGCATGTTCCTTGAATAAGAGCAGAGTGAAGTACATTCTTAACATTTATCTGCATCTCCTGTCTGTATACTCCAACAAGAGACCACAGGCAAGTTAGATCCTTCTCTCCGGGATTAGTGTTGTATGTATTTATTCCTCTTACATGCACTGCGCTAGGTAAGAGCATGATAATATATCCTTACATAAAAGTCCATTGTCATCAAGAAACATCAGTTAGCTTAATTAGCAAAGTGTAACTTTGAATCTGTGCAAATATGTAAGTGAAGTGTATTTCAGCTCTTGTGCATAGCTACTACAGTAAGTTGTAGTAAGTAGAAATGACGTTTTAGCTGATTGCAAAAATTTTGCTTTTAATGTGTAAGATTATCTAATAGCATGCTGCTGCTTTCATTGCTGTCTTTCACAAGAGGAATTAGACTACTGTATGTCTTATAGAATCCTTATTGTACTTTCAGTTTTCTTTAGCAAATGCTGTAATGGAAAAAAAATTAAAGAAAGAAAAATGATTGTTAACTACTCCATGTAGGGTCAAGCGGTAAACTTCTGATGTGAAATTTCTCACATGGGGTGAATTATAAAATGGTATAAAATGTGTTAATTGGTCTGTTTATGAGGAATAGGTACATTCCAGTGACATATAATTAATAATACAATGGTTATTCCAGGTCTCTGTTAATGAATAGTAAAATAATACACTACAATAATGAATGGGTTTGAGATTATAAATGATTAACCCTTCCCCTTAAGGGCAGGTTGTCACATCCTATGCTGTGCAAAACTTGTGTATCTGGACTATGGTTGTCTAACTAACACAGCTGAACCAGCTGTGAGTCAGAGTATCCAAGGTGCAGTAAAGTCTTGCAAGACCTCAGGCATAAAGACAATAAGGTCTTGAGAGCACAATGTTCTTTTAGCAGCAATAGAAAGTACATTTAATGTAGGTACTACAAAAAAAATGTAAAAGATATAGATAAACCCCATATTTATAGAAGATTTCAAGATATGGATAAGGAAAAAAGCAAGGAAGTAACAAACTGAGAGGAATAGAGGAATCCAGGTCCATGAGCACAACCACCAGTTTGGAGCCAAATATAGAACATGGATATAAGAACTAGTAAGGTAGCTCCTGTGTCCAGGATGGGCTGCAGATGCTTTGCCTCAGGAAGCACTGATTACTGAAAAAGCCCTGAGGACCATCATAGTTAGTCAGAGAAACTTGATTTTCCAATCAAGGTTGTTACAGAAAAAAATACTTCACTGTATAGATAACCAGGGTTACAGGGACATATTATTATGGGCTTACAGAGGTTCAAATAGAAATAGAAATTCACCTAGTTATCTGGGTATATAGAAATTCACCCCTCAGAAATTCACAGTATCTTTAATGTTAAAGCTATAAATTGGATTGAAAGGGTTTTTTTAACTTCAATCGGCAGGCAGCTGATCACCATGTATAACTACTTGTACAGGTCACTGATAGATAATACGAATAGGCTCTTTGATCTGTGGAAGAAAAGGATGTGACAGGACTGAGTGGGAAGAACTGGAAGCTAAGCTCTAGCAGAAGTAAGGTACAACATTTTTCTTTTTGTATTCCTAATGTTTAATTGTGATTAGACTTTTATTAATTAATATACTAAAAAAGAACAGTTTTTCAAAAGATCACTGATCTTCAGCCAGAGCTCTTACCTGAAAGGAGTTATTTCAGGAAGGTTGTATGTGGCCTCTGTGCAAGGGTTAGTTAGTCTAGATAGATTTCTGATTTCTTCTTTGCCTTGATCTAAAAATCATTAAAGTGTGCTGCCACTCAGAGAAGCAATGACCTAGTTGAAACTGTATTAGCTTTATTCTAAGTATATAAAGGACCAACAGCTAAAGACTTTTTCCACTTCTTTAGTAAGTGTACCATTTTTTTCTACAAGCTTTTTACATGTATCCCTTCTTCTTTGTATCTTGAAAAGGCACATTAGTGCTACTTCTGGATAATATTACAAATAACAGAACTCTTGATAAAGCCCTCTAATATACCCAGTCACTTACCTTTAGCATCCGATTGAATGAATCTCCTAAGCTGGTCCATGAGGCTGTGCTTATTTCAGTAAGGAAGGAATGGATAACAAGCTGCCTTATCACTCTGATCACTGTTAGGGAATGGCTTTTATAGAAAACTAAATGGGAGGTGATACTTGATGACACATAAGACCGGGCAATTTACCAGCCGGGGTTGCTATGTTTTACCTTTCATTAACATGGTCTGAAATGTAAAGAGAAGATTATTTTTATTACAGGATCAGGTGTACACATTTATATACATTTCAACTATATATGCTAATAATAGTACAAGTGCAAGCTTGTCTTGTGTATTGCATCACCTTGCAAATTTCTTTCATATTTTCTCCTTTTGTTTTAATTAACTTCACTAAAATACCATGGTGTTCAGAACCGAATAGCTTCTCTTGAAGTAGATAAGGAGCCCTTCCTGCCCTGGATGGCAATAAATGTCTATCCCTAGGTTCCCACCAGTCACAGGGTGCAGTTCATCCACACTTTAAATAGCTGTCTTCATAACCAGCTCCAGATTTCATGTTCTTGTGAGCTAAGAGCTGTTATTCCTGAAAACTAACCCTGTGGGTGAGGACAAAAATACATGCAGAGTCAATCATTCCCGCAACTCCTTATGAAAAAGGACAGAGACTGCTTTTGTATTAGATGTACAATATAATCTTGTTCAAAATTTGTTTCAAGAAAATAACTGAGTATCTAATAAAAGAGAATAAAAATACTAGAAAATTAAGACATGGGATGTGCTTGATTAATACTTTAGGAAATAATAAAAAAAGGTTGCTTCACATTCCCTCTATGATTTGCTTAATTTGTTCTCTCTGTTAGTAATGGTCCAGTTGATCACCTACACTGTTCTTGGGTTATCAGGTGTATTAGTTTGGCTCCTTGGTGCCTCACTGCCTAGTTGTTTGCTGACTGTTTTCTGCCTGTGTTATTAACACTACAAGAAACAAGGTAAAGCACCAAGCTCCATTTAGTTATTCCCATATGACAAGATATCTGTACTCAACTTCTTGGAATTCCCAGCTCCGCCTGTCACTTCTGCCTCACCGCTGGGACTGTCTGCCAGGGGAAGCTTTGCACAGCACTTGCATTCACTCAAGCAGTGAAGTGTTTAACAGTAAAATGTTTTTCAACATTTGTATGTAACTCGACCACAACTCATGCTCTGCCAAGCAGTTGCCAAGCACTTCAGATCCATTGAGTCCTATTAATACAAACCACTGTAATTCACAGAACCCAGACAACGCCTCTTGCCTGAGTTGCTTGAATTCTTACAAGCTGTGTCTATCTTTTATACTGCTATGTGCATAGGATTAAGAAGTACAAAATGTTAGTTTCTCTCTCTACAGCAAATTATTAATCATACTGTTTTTCATTAAAACAAAATCAAAAACCTGTGTTCCTGTCTTGCAAAGAGTGATGCTCTTTGCAAGACAGGATGCTTATGTGATACTTGAAATGAACACAGCTTGTGTTGTCCTGTTGTGTTTTACAGAACTTAATTTTTTTAATTTTCTTTCTTTTACGGTTGTTTTACATTAATTCGTAAGCGAACACTAGGGAGCGAAGACCAACAGTCTTGTGTTTGTTCATCCTTCCCAAATGGCTTGCACAAATAGCTTTCAAGTTGTAAATTGGTCACAGGCAGCTTGGTCTGTCCCCTCACTCCTAGCAGTATGTATCAGGTTATCTAAACTGCACATTCCCTAATACTTAATGCACTAAAAATTAGGAAAACCAACCAACGACAGAGGCGGTTGGCATTTTTTATATACATAACGTGAATTTTGTACTCAGTCCTCAGTAATGTTCACTTCTTCTCTTATGGTGCTAAATTTAAAAAATAATGCTGCAGCCAGCATAGGTACACAGCTATTTCCTAAAACAAATAGATAATGTGTTACTGATAAAGTTAATACTTTATAGCCTAGTTGCAGCAAAATGTCTTCTAAGAATTCTTAGGGCCTGCTGAGAGAAAATACATAAGTATATATTTGTTGCATATTTAGCATTCCTTAGACTTTTTTTTCAGAAAATGTTGAAGCATTTCTCTCCAACTCCTGTTTCATTACATGAGACTGTAAGTGCTTTCTCACCATTAATGTTTCTGATGTTTTGCTTAGTATCTCAAATAGTATCTAATTTTAGGACAGATGAAATAATGCATTTGCTAATATAGTAGCCTGCAAATACTTTTACTCAATTCATACAAAAATATTAGCAAAAAAAGGAAAAACAGAGGAAACAAATGGAGTGATCACCATCTGAATTGTTATAATGTCATTGCCATTTTGTGGCAAATGGAAGTACCTAACTGTATATGCAAGCATCTCTTTTGCTTCTTCCTTCAAAGAGTGTACTGCCAGTGGATTCAGCAATCGGAGAGCAGGGGGACAGAAGGATCTGGAGAAGAAGAGGCTCAAAGAGAGTTTGAGGACTAATTGAGTCTCTCTGCATCAAGGAAAAATCAGCTATGACTGGAGAAATTGTGAGCTCTCATGATTAGTTTCTAGTGCTTAGAGATGCTGGAAATTCCTTTACTTTGTATTTTCTCATATCATCTTGACATAATTCAAACTGGTTACTCCTTCCATCCCCTTTTAGACTAAAAATTACTTATTAGTCTTCTTTTTGAAAGAAAGGTACTTGTCACTTTTCTCCCACAATATTCTCCTAGTTATACAGGCCAATTTTTGCATTTCTCTTAAGAGGCTATATTTTCTACATTAAACATTTGTTGTTCTTGCCATCCTCTTCTGAGCCCTTTACAAGAGATCTTCATCTGTTTTGAAGAGTGATGCCCAGGACATAACATACAAATGCTTTCTGATACTGGATGGAAAGGAGGCATTCCATGCAACATAGAAAATTTAAAAATTCCAGTATAAAATTTGCTCTTTTCACACCTTTGCCTTTTGTTTGGTTAACATGTTATTTTTTAGTAACTGAAACATGCAGCTAATTTCTAAAGAATTTCTTACTTGCTAGTTTGGTTATCACAGCTGAAGTTCAAAAGTAGTACTCTTTGCACCACTGAAGCTGCACATTATTAATTTCAATACATTAAAGTACTTGTGAGTTCTAGCTTCCATCTGCCTGCATGATATTACACCTCCTAGGTTGTCCTAATTTGTCAGTCTAAGAAATGTACAAACAATTCCACCATCCCAGCCATTAATGATAATACTAAATAGGAGATTAGCAAATTGTTATCAGCACTTCTCCTGAGCCAGCCCCTTGCAGTGCCAGCCAGGTGTACCACAGAGTAAACAGTAGTACAAATTGAGCCACGTGGAGGCACTGGGAGTAGCTTATGGCTCCAGGTTTGGCCTTCCCTGCATCTAACTGGTAACCAGGATGTAAATTTTAGGAGGGGACAAAAACCAGCCATCCTGTACGAAGGAACTGCACCCTGCAATGTGTGGCTGCAAAGCATTAACAGAGGATAGGTTTGCCTTGGGACAACTCTGTGGTGTGTATTCAATACACGTTGTTTTTCCCAAGTTTATAGTTCTGGCTGATATCGATGCATTTCACTGATGAACGGAGGGTGTTTGGGCGATAGCAGTGAAAGGACATTTTCTCCATGCTTAGGCAATAGTTATCAGTCAGAACATAAGGAAGATAAATAGTTCCTCTGGGACAATTCAGAGAGCAGGCTACTTCACTGTTGGAACACAGCTTTCAGGCAATCTGTGAAAGCACAATCAGCACGAGTGCTGTATATTTAGAAAATACAGGTGTAGGAACTGGTGGTAATCTTAGAAGAGTTCCTTTTAAAACATAGTTTGGGGCAGGCAGGAGATTTGCTATCAGCATTAACAGAGTCAGATACCGTGCAATGTGAAAGAAATACTGCTGCATTCTGCTGAGCCACAAATGAGAGACAGCAGGGGTGATGTTGTGCTGGGATGTGTGAAACACAAATGGAAGTTAAAAGTCTGCTGGGAAGTGGTGACACAGTTCTTTGGGTTGAGCAAATGTAATATTTAAAAAAAAAAAAAAGGAAGAAAGAATTAATCTTTCCAGCACTATCTCGTCTCTTTGTTTGTAGTTTGCAAGACCTTGAGCTCTGTTCCTCCCCCAGGTACAAATGTCTGATTGGATTATTAATATTGCATCAACTTTAAACTTGTTTGCTTTAGCCTGGAGTCACTAAATTTTAGTTTTCTTAAAACAGCTGTTAATTGTTTTAGTTAAGTAGCAAGTCCAGTTTTGAAAATCACAGACCACTCATTTCAGCAGAGGACATATTTTGGTGCCGAGTTTATCTTCTCCTCTTCACCTTCCTTTTATGTCATTTTATTTACCTCTCTACCTCTTGTTATGTTACTAAATTGAGTGAGGAACTGATTTTTGTTCAGTGCTTGCATAGTGGCCACAATAGTGAGGTTCTGGCTTTACCATTGGGGCTTCGCTTATGCAATTTGAGTTGTACCTTGTACAACTACCAGTAGCTGCTGTACTGCATTTCATTACTATGGTTGTGTGTTTGTTGTCCAAGAGTCAGATTCTGTCATCACTGTAATTTTATGTAATTAACAATACAGCATTTATACATAGAAAAGTTATTTTCTGTTCAAGTACTTAATCTCACAAAGGTCACAACAGAATCCACACAAGTGAAAAATAGGGTGACTGGAACTACAAAGGTATAGTACACATACTTCTCATTAGCCATGACTTAGTACCAAATGGAAATGAAAATTACTTAATTATTTTGCAAGAAGATTTAAACTTGCCCAGGGAAATACTCTTTCACATGATATATACCTCAGTTATGGAACTCATTGCTGCAGGCTGTGGGTTCACATAAAAAGGGTTATTAAATGCAAGGATGCAAGTATCTTAGGAAGTCCTGGGCTATCAACGTTGGAAAGTTGTATGAATATACTGGTAAAATTACCTCACTGTAAGCTTGATTTTTACTTTGTTGGGTTATTTGGTTTGGCTGGGGTTTTTTTGTTGACTTTTTTTTTTTTTTTTAACTGTTTCTTTTGTTCTTATATCTCTTACCAAGACCTCTTTTACTTTCTAGTAGAAATTTTTCAGGGTGACACAACCTACTTGGATCTTTGACTCACCGCAGCCACTGTTATGTAGGTAGAAGCTGTGTGAGCTAGGTCTGCAATTATGAGACAACAATGTTGGGAAGCTTCAAGCATCACTTGTTTGTAGCGAGACATTCTCTGAGCTCTTTCTTCAAGATAACAAATATTAGAAAAATAAATTGCTTTCTGATGATTTTGTGATCAGAATGAGAGTTTGGGCAGTAGAATGGGTGACACTGTCCAAATCACTTGTGTGTGCATTTTTTCTTCTCTGTAAGTGATTTCATGTAGGAGAACTTGTGATTTGGCTGGGGTGAACAAGTCACTTCCAATTCTCAACCTCGTTGGATTCGTGACAATACATAGGAGGTCATTCTTAATTACCTATTCCTCATTAGATTAATGTTTTAGACAGAGAGCCCTACACAGTCAGAACATGCAGACACTTGGCTCCAGCTGTCTCTGTGAATCAGCATACAGGCCACCTCTGCCTTACATCCAACCTCTCCTTGGCCAGGCTAGAGAAAGGCTCCCTTTTAGCCCAAGTCAGCCCAGTTTGTCTCTGCTCTGCAACCCTACTGCAGCGGCCATCCCACATCCACCTAGGGAAGCAGAGATAAACAGAAAGGGGACAAGGGTGGATTAAGAAAGGTGCTTAACAATTCCCATGCTTGGTCATGAAGGACATGACAGTTAATTTGAAGGCCACAAAGAGCAGTTCTGAGAAACTGTGGGGTTTTTTTTTCTGCCGTGTTTAACTGTTTGTCCTGTGTTCAGCCCAGTCACAAAACAGAACATTCTCACTGTCTGCTGAAGGTTAGAGACCTCTGTGATGAAAAGAAGTCTTTTTATCTGACTTTTGTGCTTTAAAAGTAAATAAACAAATAACTAAATAGAAGCTCAAGGGCAAAGATACTCTTGATTTTCACAGCCTAGCTCAGTCATTCACAGCATGAACAGTGAGTTATGTGCATGGTTACATCTGCTTCTTTGTGGTTCTGAGTGTTCAGCATGAAAAGGGCATTGATGGTGCATTTTGAGGAAAAAGCAAGGCTGTAATTTAAAATTAAGGTTATGTTTTGCTTTCAGATATATTCACATCAAAAAGCTTTTTTTAGCAATACTTGTTTATGATTATGCTAGTGGAAAGAGATGACAAAGTAGCTATAAAATCTCTGTCGGGATATAAAGGCCACTAAAACCACTCAAAGTCAGGTCCCTACAGTCAGCCTCAAATTTGAGCAGCATGGTAGAGGCACATTTATGTCTAAGAGTGTCTGCAGCCGTGCTAGAGTTCAAGGCTCTCAGCTGATCCAAGCCTGAAGTCTCTTGTAACCTGTGCTATCATCTACACTGCCAAGTTTCATAATCATGTAGAACAAGTCACTTAAAAAAATTATTTACTACCAAGTTCATTGCACACTTTGAAGCCTTACTGGAATTAGATGAAAGAAGACAGTAAGAAGAATGAATGATAGTTCTGTATTGTCTATGATTTATTTCAGGGGGTTTCAAGTCCTCATTAAGACCTCTGTTTCCACTGATCTTGGACAGTGAGATTAAATTTTCTTAAATGAATGGATGCAAGGATAAGATTACCCACCCACCTTTCAGGAACTGGTCAGTCTAGAGCTTTGGGACCAATCAGCTGTGATGTCCCTAGACAAGGAGTTTGAAAGGTTGGAAACAACTTCCTAAATTTCTGTAGCCTGACTGATTTGCTTGATTGACTGAAGCTCATCTGTTCCTGAATCTGAAGGGGAGTTTGGACAGTGCTTGGTTAGAGGGTATCCCCAACTGGATTTCAAGTGAGTTTGCTAACCCAGAATGAATTAAAGGTAGAATTACTTCCCAAATAGGGAGTTCATGTTTTGTTAAGCACAAAGTGTAAAAGGGCTCTAACACTTCAAAGTCCTTTGACTACTGTGGAGGCAATGGAAAGGTTGCAAGTCAGACATCATTGCTCCGGTAGTTTATTGTTCTCTGTGTCCCACAGAAGAAAATAAAACCACACAAGAAAAGAGACATTAACATCTTCTGTGAGGCTGACGTTTCAATATTTTTTTCAACTGTCCTTATTTTTACTAGTTTCACACTCTTTCTTTGCTTGTGCCATGAGACAGGATAAAAGAATGCTTGATTTCGTTGTGCAGGCTCAGTCTGGATATTTCAGGTGAAGATATACAGGAATGACACAATCCTTTTCTATGTCTTTGAGGTCTATGGATGTACGAGATTTTTACATTTGTAAATCGAGCTGTTGGTGCACAAATATGTGAAAAGCAGTTTTCAACATTTAATTTCTGATGTGGCAGTGCACAGTTTTCGCTTTCATCTCTAGTCATCTGCATCACTGAGCAGATGTGTAGATATGTGTGGGGAGAAGATTATTTTCCTTTGTAAGGTTTTGCATCACGAAGGAAGAACACCTTGACCTTGCTTGGTGTGTTGCCTCAATGAAGTTCTACATTTCTTGTGGCTCAGCTTAATTTTAAGCCAATGTGTGAAGCCTGTCAAATCATATCTGGCTGAGCAGGGTATACATCCCATCACCCACATACTGCATAGAATTTCTTTTAGGAGCAAACTACCCTTAAGTGACTAGAACAGCTGAAACCACCACTAAGCAGAGCAAGTGTTGCAGAGAACAAATGGTCTAGGGTCACAGAGGCCCTGTAGTTTTGTTTGCAGTGAAACTGAGCATTAACTTTTTTTTCAGAAAGGGCTGGCAGGCAGGAAAGAACCGCGTGCTAGTTACATGTTACTTCATTGTGTGTTAACAGAATGAATAAATAGAATTGAGTAACATTTGTCAATAAATGAGACCGAAACTTTTGCACCAGGAAATAAAATTAAGAAATTGTTATGATTAAAGAACTGGAAAATCAGCATGAGAGGTACATGATTGGTCTTCCTTTGCTTAATCTGTGCATTTTTAAAAGTAGGTACATTGCTTTAAATATCTTGGAATAAGCACTATTCAGTCTGCCATAGAAATATGTGATTCCTGTTCCCCTCCTGTCCTTCTCCATATATTTCATTTTTTAAACTTCAAAGTGTCTTGATACAAGAGGTCAAAAGTTAAAAACCTACTATAACAATTCCTTTATTTATTAAATACTGCCTTTTTCTCACACACAGATGTCTTATTGATTTATGCCTTACGCCAATCTTCAAAGAAGCAACTGGTGGAAACCTTGCAGTAAAAAGCATAAAAAACATGTGCCACAGGACAAAACAAGCATGCCAGCCATTCCTTTTTTAACTAGTTAAAAAACCTCACCACCCTAGAGAGCCAACAACACATGAACTTATTGACCTTTGTGCTGTGATAGTTTCTGTAACTACTGAATGCCGGGGATGGGCTGAGGGCTAAGCAGAGAAATTTGGGGGTTGGCTTAGGCAATGAGATAAGGTTACATATAAGGCAGCTGCAGAAGATTTGGGAACACTAACGGAGTATATTCCCTGGTTTGCAGCTCAGCAAGTTTGGATCCTGGAATCATGAGTGGTTGCCCCTTTGCGGGGAAGAATTACTTGTGAGTCTTGCCTCTCTCTGTGTTCTGCTTCATAAATTCAGTTCTAATGATGCAGTGTTTATGCAAAATATGAAAGCTCAGAGAGGAATTGCTTATTAGCAACAAATAGACAGTTGTTGCTCTCGCTAAATGATGATATTGTATGAGGACTTGTCTGAGCACTTGTTATTTGATGAACTTGATGTAATGCTACAAGATGTTACTGTGATGAAGAATTTCAGGTGGGCTGTTTTTCTTGAAAGCCTGCTCTACTTCTGCTTCTCAAAATAAAGCATTGTTTGAATTGTAGATGCATCTGTTAGTAAAAAGGGAGGTATATTCATAGATCTTTAAAAGTTTAAGTACTTACTGCATTTTCCTCTTAGATTTAATTTCAACAAGCTGTCTTTGAACGAAGAAAATGAAGACAAATCACAAGAAGGAATAAATAAAGCCAGCAAAGGTGGACTTATTTATGGAGAATATTTACATGTAAGTTTAAGGATTTCATGTTTGCTATCCTGGTTGCTCTTATGATTTGAGGCAGGACCCATGACTGGTGCTTCTCCCAGCATTGAGCCAGTCATTCAGACAAGTCTCCAGGTGTCCTTCATCTGCATGAGCTCTCCATGTGTAGTAACAGGCACAGGTGCCTGTCTCAACTGGCATGGTGCAGGTACACTGTGGGAAGGCTTCTTAAATTGCAAGGAAGATGAATATTTTGAAGGGTTTGGTAGAGAGTTGCTCATATTGGCAAACCTAAACTGTAAAGTTTTGCACCACAAAAAAGCTTTGTTTGGTCTGACAATCACCACTTGGCAGTTTCTCCATGTCAGCAAGCTCTGAGCAATTTCCTTGAAGTATTGCATGAAAATCCAGAATATCTGGCTGAAAAAATATATTCCAGAAGTCTAGGGGCTGGAACGATTACTAGGGGTGACACAAAAATGAACCCTAACCAAGATCTGCAAAAACTAGAAGTAATTAAGAAATAGGTAAAAATAGAATGCCACGGGTAATAGAATCCATAATTATTTTTTTTGGAGACAACATGACCTGAAGTGAGAGGGATTACTCTGTGCTTGTCAACTCATTTGTTAACATACTGTATGGAATCTTGCAAAGATTTCTTTTAAAACAACTATGGTTAGATTGTAAATTCAACTCAGTAAAAAAAGAAATTAGTAATGCCAGAACTGAAATGTCTAGTCCAGCCTCAAATCAGCACTTATGCAGATATTCCTGTGTGATAACAAAGAATTTTACTATAGGAACTGTTTTCATGGAACATAGCAGTATATATGTAAGATCTGGAAAAAATGCTGAGTTTTTAAAAATAATTAAAAACATCCTTACAATAATTTTCCAAACTTTATTCCTTGATGTAACTAAGTGTTCCATTTTAGGAAAGATTTTTTAATTGAAATTTAGAAGTCATAACTGAGACCATTTAGTCTAATTCCTCATATAATCTAGAATGTAAGATCTATAAGTGTAAAGAAATATTATCCTTAAATATTAGATGTACACAGTAGAACTACCATTTCTAACAGCAAAATCGAGAGCTTTACAGAACAGTCTTTTTTATTATTTTTAAGCTGGACAAGATATTGAATGCTCAAGAACTTGAGAGTGAGAAGAAAGGGAAAAAAATCCATGATGAGCATCTTTTTATTGTGACACATCAAGGTAAGTGAGAAGAGTTCAGTGGTGGCTGGCTGACATTTTTGCCACAATGAGTTATTTGATGCTAAAACATGCAGTACACAATTTGTTTTCATTTTAGATACTATCACTGCAATTGCTCTGTCTTTTATCTGCATTTATATTTCTGTATATCCCTATATAACTTGTAAGGCTGTAATCAACTCTATACTTATGAAGCCATAAGTATAACCTTGGGATTTGGTAAATGAAGATCTGGATGGTTCTATTCCTAGAGATATTAAGATGGTGAAAATCATTCCTCATCTGAGCAACAGGCTGCTATGCAGTTTAATGTAGGCAAATTCTGTGTGTTGTCTTGTGCCTTCTCTGAAACTTCAATCCAGTTTTAGCCATCTAGAATCTGTTGACAAATCAGCATATGGGTTAGGCACTCCCTCACTGTTCATGTCTGCCTGTTTTGCAGGCCCTGACCTGATGATATCTTCATGTTATTGACAGGAAACCTGTAGATTGTAAGCAGCTCTGGAGTTAGCTTTTACCGGAGTATCAGACCTGACTTTTCTCTTTCCTCCTTTTTTTAATGAACATTCTGCACATCAAATGTCTGGTGTGTAAAATGTGTTTTAAAAATTATGTCAACATTCTTGACTCAGATTATGTTTTGTAATGCCGCAAGTAAAGGACAGCATATTGTAACAGGTAGTAAGTTTGTGTGTCAGCATCTTTTTATATGCTGGCAGTGTAAATGTAGGCTATTTATTTCAAACCAAAGTGTAAGAATTTTACTTTCTCAGTGCTATGAAAAAAAAACAAAGTAGCCTCAAAGTTAATGCTAACAGTGCCTTTCTTCTTGTAGCATATGAACTTTGGTTTAAGCAGATTTTGTGGGAAATGGACTCTGTGCGAGTGATCTTTCAAAATGGCCACGTAAGTTAGAAAAATATATTACTTTGGGGGAAATCCAGCCCTGTCTTTCTCTTGTCTCCTGCCTTTCAGCCTGATATATTTGGGTTTACTAAAGCAGCATGCTCTTTTTTTAAAAAAAAAATCATTAAAAATCCCCAGAGAAATTTGGCTGAGTGGCTCTTATATCCTGATAGTACAGATTTTTGATCCGAAAAATCTTATTTCCTCCTGAAGCATGTCTTTTGCTTAGATCACCCTCCAAGGCCAATTTCATTGGCCAAAATGCTCTCCTAATTCTTTCCTACTGGATAAGAACAGAAACTTGGAAATACTCTACTGCAGAAAAAGCAGGCTCAAATGTTTCATAGGTGTTTTTATGATGAAAAGTCACATCTGCCTTTGATCAGTTTTTGAAGGCTACATACTATATTCTTCCATCAAATATCTGCTGTGAGAAGGAAAACTCCTTTTGGTAGTTGTGTAATATTAAATCCAAGAGAAAAGCAAGAATCAAAATCACAGTGTAATATTGTCTGAAAATTTCTGAAAGTTACAAATATAACAGTAATATTTTGAGCATCTCTAAACACTTGTCCAAAGCTAAAACAGCTTATAACAGTAGGTAGCAATGGAAAAGTCTTGACTTGATAGTATATCCTCAGAAAAAGGTTGACTGCATGCAATTTAAGAAATACCTTAAGTATGAGCATGTGTCTACAAAGAAAAATTGAAACTACACCAAGTTGAAAGAAGGAATCTTTTTTCATAATGTCCAATGCAAATAATTTCTGTTGCCCTCCACATTCATTATTTTGTTGGCTTTTTAGTTTAACATTACATCAAATGATAACTGATTAAAATCAGTTCTTAAGTAGAAGAATTTATTGTTATTTAGTTTGGTGAAAATGAAACCTTGTTTTTAATTAGAATTTGAAATGTCAGTGTTAAGGGCAAGTACACAGTCAAGTGATTAGGGAAATTATTATCATGGGCCATTTTTATAGTTTGATATTTCCTGGTTGCATGCTCAGGTCTTAGAGAGAAGTTTAATCCTATTGAAACTAAAAGGAATTGTAGCAGACTCCTCTGCAGGCGAAGTGTTCAACTTAGCCAAAAAAGTATGACTGTGTTTTCCATCTAATATTTTCTATTTCCCCACCAGATATAGTTCTTCTCTTTTCTCTGCTTGCTAATGCACATTTCTGATAATCTTGTTTTAGATGTTTTCTCCTGATGTATATCTCAGATTATTCTGCTTCTCAACTTTTAAATAATTTCCACACCTGATTTATTACTTGTTCCTTCACAATAATAGCAATGATTTTAGAAGTAATTATAATAGAAAGCAGAATATATTTATTGTATTATATAGTTGCAATAATATTGTAGTTATGGAAAATTATAGTGATATAAATCATTTTGGTCTAGAATTTAAATTCTTTGACTTCTATTTCAATCAAAAACATAGAAAAGAAAGAAAATCCTATATATTTGCCTACTTGAAATGTATCATCAGTCAGAAAAACCATATTTGAGTCTTTGAAAATTATAGTTTCAGCTTTCACTTAAAAGCAGAGCATTTTATTCTGTATAAAATTCTGCTGCTATGGACTTCATGTGGGAAGGACTTGGGAACTGAAATGATGTACAACAGTGAAAAGACATAAAATAATTAGGTAGGGACTAGGGAGAACACTTCTGTCTGGTTATGATCTTTATTTTTTCTACAGGTAAGAGATGAGAGGAACATGCTGAAGGTTATAACTCGAATGAATAGAATTTCATTAATTCTGAAATTACTTGTGGAACAGTTCTCTGTTTTAGAAACTATGACTCCATTGGACTTTTTTGATTTCAGGTAAATACTTATTATTCCTCCATAGTAGTTCATGAGCCGGTAATTCCCATTTTTAGAACTGATGGTGAATTTTGCATGTGTGCTTCTGACAGCACTGTCATTCAGAAAGGTGAGAGTGTACCTTAGAGAGGCTAACATGACATTAAAAGTGCAAGAGTCAGTTAAGAAACTGAGTGTAAGCGAGAGTGCAATATGTTCTGCAAAGAAGTACAAATGAATTGTTGATGCTTATGTGTAGGATGCTGCTGAATGGTTCCAGAGTCAAAAGTTAAACCAATAGAAATAGCTCACAGTTCCATTACTTGAAACTTGGCCCTGCACAGCTGCAGCCTTTTTCTATGCCAAATCTTAGAAGTGCTTGGGTGAGAGAAATGTACTCGCTGTAGATTATCAAACAGGCATTTCAGCTGTCTTGGTTTGCATAGTATTTTCTTGCTTCATGTTTTCAGTGGGTCTGCAGTACTGGAGGCTTTAAGTGGCTGAGGGAAGTGTTGCTTTACCTTCTCCTTTTCCCCCACTAACTTCTGCTCTCCCTTAGCTGCCCAATATATTGCTTGACTGGATAGTTGGTAGCTCTTTTGCCTTGTGCCTAGGATTTCTTTAGGATCCTTTGGCTCATCTCACTTCTTCCATGGCATTTCTGTCTCTTCCCTCACTTCATCTGGGTCCTTCCACCCCACTACCATGTGTGACAGCTTCATCCACTGTTTGCTTTCCTGTTCTGCTTGTGTCACTGACCTGTCTGACTTGTGACCTCAGTGCTGTCACTCAGTGCATCCCATTTACTTCTTTAGTACCCTTTTCTTACTGTCTTTTAATGTTCGCTAATTAAAATGACCAGGAAACTACAATTTTGCTTCTCTTGAAAGTTTGACACATCTGTAACTGTATAGCAGTTCAAAAAGCATTACAATTATCTAGCAATGTGGGATTACTTTCATTACTAATATTTTATTTTACATAATTGGAGAATTTAACTCTGAAAAAATCCTATTAATTAATCCCTCAAACAAACCCACTAAAAGTTTTTCTGAACATTACTCTATTGGATAGAATAAGGCAATATATAACATTGCACATATATATATATAGAGAGAGAGCACATATATATTATATATAGCAATATCTAGGTATTATCCTGAATAACAAGCCTACTAAAATGCATTTGTTGCCACTTTATCGCTGTGGAAATTTTTGTAATAGCTATTTTGGGTGAAGCTGTTTTGTCTATTTGGAAAGGAAATGATATTCACTAATGTTTCCTCCTGTACATCACACATGCAAAGCTGCCATTTTAAAACACAATGCAAACATAAGTGTGTGAATGTACCTCTGTATGCACAAACAACATGTAACTAGAAAATGTGATAATACGTCCATTGTAGTTGCATTAAAATAGCTTTTTCCTTTTCTTAATTGCAGTCATATACAAAATGCTCAGATAGCTGTTTGATATTCTTCAATTGTGAAATATAGTTGGGTTTTTTTGAGAAGAGGAGAAACCCAGCA
This sequence comes from Formicarius rufipectus, assembly GCA_013399695.1. NCBI lineage: Eukaryota > Metazoa > Chordata > Aves > Passeriformes > Formicariidae > Formicarius > Formicarius rufipectus. The sequence continues at coordinate 1,080,402 of VXAU01003688.1, read as the reverse complement.
TTGTCAAATTATATACTGCATTTTTGTATCTTCTATTCTTCTGTTCCCAAAGATACCACCTGAGCCCAGCCTCAGGTTTTCAGAGCCTGCAGTTTCGCTTGCTAGAGAACAAAATTGGTGTTCCCCAAAGTCTGAGAGTCCCTTATAACAGAAGACATTATCGTGATAACTTCAAGGGACAGGATTATGAGCTACTGCTTAAATCAGAGCAAGAACCAACACTACTGCAACTTGTGGAGGTAACAGTCTGTCTTAGCCCTGTCTACATAGTGATAGCTGATACACAACATTTAAGAAATTTCTCTAACTTTTCTTCATTAACTTAGACATCAGGCTCTTACATCTTTCAGATGAGAAGGAGGTAAATTAAGTCATCTCTAAAGGTACTTTGACCATAAGGATTCCTAATTTTTTTCCCTCTTAATTTAATTTCCATTATTAAAAAGAAACCAAAGAGAAATCTTTGTTAACTGTCACATACAGTTCTGGCTCATACCACCACATATTGTGGTTTAAATCAATGACAGACAGCTTGATCAGTATTCAGCCTGTCTGTCATGTTAAAAATGGTTCTACAGACGGTTCTGTATCTTCTGAGATTTTTTTCATTACAATTATCCTATATATGTGTGGAATAAGATTGTTTTCCTGTATCTACGTGGGAGTTTGTTTTAAAGATACTCCTAGGATGAGACAGCTTTTCCAACACTGGTCATTTCATCTGGAACCTGTGAGGGTGTGTGTATGACAGCGTTATGCAGGGATAAGTCATCTACGTGGACATGCTTACTCCAGCAATAAGCACCTCTAAAGGATATTAAACCAGAACAACTGAAGCAGTATATTGGTGTAACTTGTAATTCTAGGGTAATGAGCTTGCATTGTTATTGTTTAAACACATCATCACTGTTATTATCATTAAAGGCATGGCTGGAAAGAACTCCAGGACTTGAAGCAGAAGAATTTGATTTCTGGGGACAATTTGAAGTGAATGTTTTAAAAGGCCTAGAAGAGGAGTTTGCCTTGATACAGGTATACAGTGTATTACTGAACTAGCTATGAGCAAAGGGAGCTGGCAAAATGACATTCCATCACAAATTTGACTTTTTGGCCCACTTGCAGTTTCTCACTTCACTTAATCTTCATTGGTCTCTGCAAGAAGTGGGAAAAAAAATTGCACATTCTTCAGGAAATTGGAAAACTGGAGCAATTTTATAATTTGACATCTAAGACCATTTAAAGCATGAAATACATAGAGGATTTTGATTGCAAAAGGGATGAGTTAGCATCAGTGGAAGGGCTGGAGTTGGTTTTACTGAGACTATAACCTCTCCTTTAAGTTAACACTTGCATCTACAGTCTGGAGTAAACACAAAGTTTGAGCCCCTGAGCTGTGAGTATGGAACGTCACTATAAACATATTTAACAGTATGTGGCAACTTGCTGCTATGTGGTCATTTGAATTACACTGGCACATAAACACCAGAAAAACCCTGACTATTTTATTGCCTGTAGCTTTAAGTACACTTTTAATGAAAAACAAAAACAAAAACAAAAAAAAACCAAAAACCAAAAAACATAAGAATGAATCAATTTCCTGAGAATATCAGTTTACAACTTTCTAACTTACTGAAACTTTTTTATTTACACTCTTCTTACCCAAAGCTGTGCAAGAATGTCTTCTTTTTGCCTGGAAAACAAAATAAATTAGACTTCAAACAAATTAATTTTGCTCTAGAAGCCTTAAAAACATTTAAAGTGACAAGCCATTCATCTGAATTCTGCTGGCACCTATTTAATTTTGTGTACATTTTGTGGGAACTGAATTTTTTAAAGGACAGTGCCTTATGTATCTTGTTTGAAAATACACTTCTTATACCTACTATGCCAACTTCAGAGTATTTATGATGAAAATAAAAGTTGCATAATGAATTGTTCAAGTGCTTAATTTTCCCTATTGAATTCTAAAACCTCATTTTTGTTTTAAATATCAAAGGCCAAAACAGAATCAGAAGAAAAGGATGACTTATTGTCTGAATTCCAAAAACAGAGAGATGTATTGCTTTCATTATTTGATGAAAAACGCCATGAACATCTCCTCAGTAAAGGTAGGCTGTAACACTCTATGTAAATCTGTTTGCTTTGTTTTTTTTTTTTTTATACATGGCATACATGTATATGACATGTATATGTATGACATACATAGCATTAAATTTGCAGGAGAATCAATAAAAAAAACAAAGGACACTTGTATTTTGCAGGAGAAAGACGACTGTCTTACAAAGCATTGAAGGGGGCCTTAATGATCTACTTCTACAGGTAATGTTGGAAGATGTCTTTAATGCTTACTGGCAGGAGGAGAGGTAAAGATTAAAAACAGCAGCACAGATTTATTCAGGTTGGAACAGGCCTTGGAAAGTAATCTAATCCAACCCTCCACAGAAACGCTGCTCAGTTAGACATAACTCAAAGGTCAGGTCAAACTGCTCAGGGCCATGCCTGGCTGAGTTTTGACTGTCTTCAAGGATGGAGGTTACACAGCGTGGGCAGCCAGCTCAGGCTTGATGAGATGTTGCTCCTCAAATGCTAACTAGAAAATACCTTGTTCAAACTATTCTACCTGTTCTAGAAAGATCTGGAATCCTCTTCCAAGCAGTAGGGGAAAGGTGCAGATCAAGTCACACATGGCAGAAGCATTTGTTAAAATATCTACTGATATTTCATTACCAATTTAGGAAAAACCTATGTTGAGTCACTAAGCACTAGTGAAGTGCTACTTTGAAAAGTACACTATAGACCAAGAGGTCTCACTATCTTTTCTTTCATTTTCCAAGAGAGGAGCCTCGTTTCCAGGTTCCCTTTCAGCTTCTTACCTCCCTTATGGATCTTGATGTGCTCATGACCAAATGGAGATGTAAGTTTCACTTTTTTAACTATGACACTCCCTCTTTTAGAGGCTAGTAAATTCTTCCATCTCGTAATTATATCCAGAATCTTAGAATTGAGCTTTGCAGTTTATGCTTTAGGAATTACTTTTTTGGTTTGTACTTCAGCTTAAAGGAAAAAGGAAGAGTTGCTTCTGCGATCATTAAATACATAGGTATAGCTATCACTTCTATGACCTGCTTTAAGTTAACTGAACTATTTCATTTCAGAGCCAATATATCCCAATATATCCCAAAGTTTCATCATGACATCTCTTTATATGCAAACATCCCTTCTGCTTCTTCCCTATCTAGACATACATAACTGAAAGCATTAATTCTGTATTAACAGAGCATAATAATGCAAAATAGTGTTTTTTCTGAATTAACAATAATATTTTATTAGTTGACTAATGAGTGGCAGAATTAACTCCTGCACTTCTCAAAATCTAGTAATTCTGTATCTATGTGAAGACCTCTGTATAACCTTTAATATTTCAGTGATGCATCTTGATGTGACTCTTTGGTTATATCTAAACAATGAACATATGCCATTTTCTTCTTTTGTATGACTCAGATAACCATGTCTGCTTGGTGCACAGAATGATTGGCAGCAAGGCTGGCACCGGAGGCTCCTCAGGCTACCACTATTTGCGCTCAACAGTGAGGTAAGAATAATGTGTTTCCCTCGTTACCTGCAACAACACATAAAAACTAGGAGATGTAGTTCAGACAGCTCACTGGAGGCCAAAGGTCTACTGCTTCGCTTTTGGGACTCTTAGCATCTCCTCCTGGTACTTATACATTTACTTGTCAGGTTGGCATATATAAATTGCTTCTGGGGCAAAAAGAACTCCTCTTGATCACTCATGCAAAGTGGCATGTAAAATTCTTAGTCAAGGGATCAAGGTGTTACAGTGATAGCAAATAATATTAACCCTGTCTTGTTTAGTTTGTGTGCCAGCTAGCACAAGTTAGTGAGGTGACACAGCCTGGAAGTGAGTCCCATCTACTGTGCAACTGATGAGTTTCTTTATTCCTTAATGTGACCTCTAATTGCATAACTTGAGGTACTTCAGTTTAGGATTGAATACATTCTTAAAGCCCAGTTTAGGACTGAATATGTTCCTAAAGCCCATAGTAATTAATACTCTCAAGCTGTGTGTAGGCAAGGATCAGAAACATATTTCCTTCTGTTGGATGAAGCAGAAAAGGAACTTGAAAGGGATGGTTGTGACCTAAGGACTAAACTCTCCAAATGAGAACTTTTGTATAAAATTCAAGCCTTCTAGCTTCAATTGTCCTGACAGTCCTGAACAACATTATGTAAAAAAGCACAAGGATATTTAGATCTCCTTATAAGAGGATCTTGAGGTTTGCTTTCAGAGAGAAACTGTACACAGGCATTGACTACCACGTATGTCTGTGGGCAACAATTACCATCACAACCATTGTAACTGGGGGCAGAGTACAAAGCAGACGGCTAGATTGAATTTGAGGATTGAAGGTCCACTGACTTTTTCAGAAAGCCTTCCCACTCTTCCTTAGTTTCAAGTTAACATTGTTTCTAGGTAAATACTACTATATATCTACCACTATAGTTGAAGGTCTGGAGATTATACCCCATGTTCTCTGCATTTTCAGAAGATGTGACTACAGTAGCCCTACTGCCTTTATAAACCTCACCTGCTAAGCCCTACAATGAGCTAGGATTGGATTCTTGCTCTGCAATATTCAGGAGGGTTAGTGCAGAAACCTTATTAAATAAATGTCATAGAATGATTGCAGAGAATTTAGAAATTATGGCCTTCTACGCTGATGTTATTGTTCCAATTCTTTTTCAGTGACAGATACAAGGTATTTGTGGATTTGTTCAATCTTTCAACGTTTCTAGTGCCAAGACACTGGATACCAAAGATGAACCCAACCATTCATAAATTCCTTTACACGGCAGAGTATTGTGATAGTTCCTATTTCAGCAGTGATGACTCTGACTAGCCTGCTTTTCTAGTCTGGTTGCTGTGAAGAATTTCCTAACTTTCACCTTGAGTGGTGTTACCCCTCAAATGTAACAGCTGTTCTCACAGAATGAGGGAGTGTAAATATGTATTTATGTATGACATCTATGTGAATAGTATGATCAGCTTGTGGAAGAAATCTAATCATCTGTAGAAAAATAGTGGGTATTGAGTTAGCCTAATAAATGATACCCTAATTCAACTCAATGGCCAGTTTAACTCTTAGTTGGCTTCCTAAAACCTACACCTAGAGAGAGGAGCAAATTATATGGAATTATAATCATGACGACTTATTTGTACATATTTTTGTATTTGCTTGTTTGCCTAATGGCTGTTACTAATTTATGTCTGGTTGAGGACGTAATCAGTCTCATCACCTTCAGAGGAATATTCGTTTCTAAGCTCTAGTGCAATTTCAAAAGGACTTTTGGGTTAAGGAGTTTCAAAACCTGGATTTAAGCAGTCTGGAATCTATAGAAACCACAGCATCCCAAACTTACACATACATCAAGAATCATGTTGCCATCTATGGGTTACACGTGAATGTAAATCTCTTCCTTATAAATACTTACTGTTAAGAATAGCAAATATAAGTACTTTGCACTTCAAATAAAGTAATATAGAAGCTTACCTTTCGTTGTCATCTTCTAAAACAACCATAAAGTTCAAACAACAGTATGATACACATTTGAAGTTCCTTTTATTCAAACTATCATTGAAATACGGATAAAACTGATACATAATAAAAGACAAATTTGGCCATAGAGTATCAATAAAGTTGTTCTGTCTTCTTATTAAATGGACTCATGTTTTTAAATACTTCCTTTGGAAGGACACATACAGTGTAGGTCTGAATTTCTGGTGAATTCTCTGTACCATAGCACTTCAGGTTCTTACAGCTGAGTACCACCTCAAAAACACTGGTGGCACATCTATGTTTGATACTGCTATAACTACAGTACTGTCACCAATGCCCATTAGGAACTTTGGCAATTGTTTTCCAGTTATGGAAGTGTGCTGTGTGTTGTTTGTAAACCACTCAGGGAAGGCCATACTACACAATACTCTGAGAGTGCAGAAGACTTCCCATTTTGTTAATCTGAAGTTCTCAACCAAGTAAATTCAGTAGGTAGCAGAACTTGAAGTAGTAAAAGATCATGCTTTGTCTTCCTTTCATTTAAAATATTAATAATTAGAACTAAACCAGCAATACTTACAATAGAAAATTATGAACACACATTGCATTTGTCATAAAAAGGTTATAAAAAAGTTTATTAACATGGTACAGTAATTGAGTGCAAAAATATCTGAATTGCTTCAATACTTTTCGTAGTAGGGCTTCTTAAAAGACACAGGTAAAGCACTGCAGAGGACAAATTCAGAGCATTTCAGAATTACATATCTTGTTGTGAGTTCTAGTTACATTTGCCTGCAGCTGCAGTTTCACAGCAAAGCTGGAACCTCTTTTGATTCCCAGAAAGTCCCACCTATGAATTAAATTCATGTAGGGAAATTTAACACTCACTCTATTTGGTGTATTCTGTAATTGCTGACTTTCTAAATTGTTACTCATAGTTCTTTTTACATTCAAATAATTTTCAATGTACTGTTATACTATAGATTTTTTGATCTAAATTCCTTCTTATTTGTCATCACTTCTTTAAGACTTTTCCATAGAGTAATATTCAACACCTGAGTAGAGTTCACATTTGAGGTTTCAGTCCATCTTTGTAACCCTGCAGTTGATTCTGAGTCTTCTTATTCCATGAGAAATTTGACATGCAACACAAATTCCAAATAAAAACATTTTTAAAAACTCCACCCACCCTATTCCTGTACTGCCTAGAAGCAGGAATTACCCTTTCAGCAATTTCTTATTTCAGAAAATGTTATTTTGAAGTATGTCTTCATAGCCAGTGTGTGTCCAAAAGATACTGTCTTTGGCCCAGCATCAAACAAATACTGATGAAACGGTATCTGCTATACCTACAAAAGAAGTAAATTTTTTTAAAATAAATACTGGAAGTGGTGACTTCCCAGAGATAAGTTCACAGAATTCCTATTCACATAATGCCCTCTCTCCTCCATGCCATGACAATAGGTGAACTGCTGGGGGGGCTACATGGAATCATCTGTTTTTTCTTCCTTGCCTGACACACTAAGTGTATTTGAAACCTACTCTACTCCTTCCCCTATTCTCACGTTCAAAACTTTAGATCCTTTTTGAGGACTTAGTACTGGTGCAATGTGTGTAGTGAAAAATAATCTAAACCTTGATATCCTGCATCAGCAATATACAGACAACATGTAGCTATGTACCTTGGAGAGCGCGCTAAGAAACTGGAGATCACAAATTCCATTAGAAGACATATGCTTTAACACTCATACATGTATAAACACAGAACAAATTAGCCTTTTAAACATGCTCTGTTCTTTTTGTATTGTAATTCTGCCAACACTAGAAGCAAAGTTTGACTACAGCCAGTGAAGGTATCAAATGGTAATGGCTCTTCTACCCTCAAAAGTGGTGTCAGAGCACCTCTAAAGCAGAAGACAACATCTGTGGGGGAAATGAGTAACTACTGTCCTTTGCTGGATTGTTCTTGTGTGGTGCACTGCATAAAGTGTGAAAGACCTGCTTTCTGGGAAAAGAGATTTTGAAAATAACACATCTATCTATCCTCCCTGACACCTCTACAATTGACTTGCCTGATCACTACTTCTAAATTTTTCTTTCCAAATTGTTTCCTTATAGAATAGTAAGAACAAAAGAGTCAGCAACATGAAAAAGCTATGATTGGATATATTGCTCTGATCTTTACTGAGTGCAGGCAAACTGAATATTATCTATTTTTATTTGAAAAAGATTTAGATAAGCTAACACCTTTTGCAATGATCAAGAGCTACTGTGAAACACACACAGAGGGAAAGCGAACAGAAGACCTTCAGTGCTATTTGTACACTGTGGACACACAGCATGTACTAGCTAGTAGCAATATCCCAGAAATTTGGCTCAGCAACCTCCAAATGGTAAACAGAAGTTTCACTTGTCTTACCCTCCATACCCAGCAGAAACTGGTGTGTAATGCTACAGAAACCCCTCAAACACAAAAGAAAAATCTCATTTAAACAGTCAAAGGGCAGGAGATGGAACTAGCATTAATTAAAAAGATATACCTCTGTCCTACAACAAAAAGCACAAGAAGGCCACACATTTCTCAAGCACAGGTAGATTCAATTTTTGTATTTGTTTGCTAAACTGAGCCCAGAGATAACTGCATCCAGCAGATAAGGACAGCAGCTGTTTTACTAGAGGGAGTACAGCAATGGCACTAACCTAGAACCTTGACACATGCTTTATACTTGACAATGCCATTACCTCTACATGGTAAGGTACAACAGTATTCTAATTATTTGTTATGCCTTATATAGCTTTACCTTTACATGGTGCTTTTGAATCATTCAACTATATGACTTGGCTGAAGTAGAAACCACTTTATTTATTTTCCCATCTGGACTCACTTAACCTGTTTTAAAGCATAGCAATGGTTTCTATTGCCTCTTGTATCTTTATTATATTGTTACATAATACATATTATATTACTATTACATTATATTGTACTACTTTATTATAGCCTTACTTAAATGGACAGACATATCCCAGCACGTAGCCTTTGCCACTTAATTATTTTTTGTCAGACTTACCACAGACATTGCCACCTATCTTAACACGAACATAGCCATCTATTCCCCATGAAGGGCCCCAGGAATTCTGTACAATCCAGTATGGAATACTACCTAGAAGAGACATTTCATGAAAAAGAGACAACATGAGATTTGGGAAGCTTAAAAGACTTCCAACACTCTACTGAGTGAATTAGTATTTTAATATCTCATAGTTTCTGATGGTTTGATGATACAGGTCTGTGAAACCAGCTGTTCACATAGAGAACAGAACTAATATTCCAGTACTGAGGGACTGGATAAGGGCTCTTCTTGTGTAAAGACGAGCTGTGTCCTTGACTTTACAAGCACAAAGTCCCACAGAACTAAAGGAGAAATGACAAAGTTTTTCTCCTGGAATCAGGCCATATTTCTAAAACTGATGTGACATTAAACCAAACAGCTTTCAACAGAACACCCTGTTCTGGATTTTAATCACTTGTCTCACAGAAGGCAAGCTGCAGCTAAGAGAAAAAGCACAGAACCCACTGCGTTGAAACTCAGTTGGTGAAAACGTACCTGTTCTGTCAAAACCAGTGACAAGAACAGCATGATTTGCTCTTCCACCGGAGCAGTGATACTGTATGATTCCACCAAGATAATCCTGCCAGCTAATTGCATCTACTGTTACTGCCAAAGGGCCCCACTTAACAAGCATCCTCATCATTTCTTCTTCTTGACCACTGTGAAAGGAGTGATAATGCCAAGGTACTTAAGTTAGCACACAAAAGTGATTTGAAAGATTGTAATTTACTCAAGTATGAATTAAACATCAAATAATGAGTCTGCTTCCCCCGAGTTCTACATGCCATATAACATACATCAATAATTATATATTTCATATACTACAGCACAATACAACAAGTAATACAAATACAGGGCACAGAAATTATGGGAGAGGTGCAGATCCAAAGATGTAACGCTATTAAAAAGCAGAAGGTTTCTGGGTCAAGTCAGTGGGCAGTGGTGAGCACTACAAACTTTTTGTACATCACTCTTCTCAATTAAAAACAGCTTTGGACAAATCATTAGTCTGTATTAAGATTTCCTATTATTTTAACACATACAGAACTAGTTCTTAGACATAATACATTAAAACATGTGTCTCAAATGTATCAAAACACAGGATATTTCCACTATCAGACACGTACCATTAGTATCCTCATACAGTTTTATCACTGCATGATATGTGCAATAATTAAATTTGGCAAACACAGACTAGGAAATGTGTAATTAGGTTCTTATATCTGGCAGTTACCCAATTCCCAGTCAAAGTCATAGTTTTTAAGTTCAGTATGTAGCTGTATAGTACTGATAAACATTAGAAACAAAGTTTCTTTACATAAAAACTTAAAAAGCTAAAGTGTTTACAGAATTCAGTTGATAACACTTTTTCTGAAGTCATGGGCTGGAGAATGTGTGGGTGGAGTATGTCAATAGAGGAATACCAAAGTAACTGAATATTTCTTAAGTTTTTCAACAAATTCCAATTACTATTAGTAGGATTTACTGTTTCTAATAATAAAGCAGTGTAATGTCCAGAAAACATACATTAAAAACTGTAACCAACTCAATGTTCCAGTTTATACACAGCCCATTTAAAAGACCTAATTTCAAGCCACAGACTTAAGCTTTCTCATTCAAACAGGTTTAGTGAAGGCAGTGTTGAGTGCATTTGTTGTGGCAAGCCTTAACTCTCAAAAATGTTATGCGTTAATCCTCATCCAGCACACAGCTACAGAACTGACGCAATCACCTTCATAACCTTTGCCTGGTCAATGCACTATTCGCTCCACAATTGCTGAACACAGATGGAAAAGTACAGCAAATAAAAAGAGTCAACAAGAGCTACCTGAAGTCATATGCAGCAAATCCTGTTATTGAAACTCCAAAATCTGAGCGATCAAAATAATGGCACAGTCCTGTCTGAGCTTTAAAAGTATATTCTGAATCTCTCACGAGTTTTACTCTTGTCTGCAAGAAGATAAATAAGAATTTAATGCATTTTATGAATAAGCAGCTCAAAACATATTTAAAATGACCACATAACCCACTCAAAATTCAGTGTGCTCTGAGTGAGATTAGAAATAATAATGTCATATTATGAAATAGGTATTTACTATATCTAGTTTTCTTGTTTGCTGAGAAAGGATTCTGAAGTGTTTAAACAATGAATAAAATTTAAAAGGCATCTCTGGTTTAAACTAGCCTTATTTGCAATCGCATGAATTTCAAGACAGAGAGATAGTAATTCGATGAACAACTATTAATTCTCTTCAAATGACTTCCACACACAAAATTATCCTCTCCTTGGGACAGTTCAAGAAGCAAAAATATTGCAAGAAGCAATATAAAATACTGAAAAGTGTAAATCTGTTCTTAGCATCAAATCCTCATACTAATATGACATAATGGTTTAAAGTCCAGCTACAAAGCTATTGTATCAGACTTTTATGCTTTTCTTATCTTCTGCAGTATAGTTTGTTTATGACAGTGACTTCTCCACCCATTTGTAGTTCCTCTATTGTCAAGCAAGAGGCAATTTTGGTTCAGAGGAATCAAGATGAGTATCCTCTGTTATTCTTGAAATGCAAACTTAGACAAGCTATCTAGATTGTTATAAGCCATGGTTATATGAATCTTCAGGAGTAGAATTAGAGTTTCTTAAAAAGGAAAAATCAGGTGTTCTTTAAACTTTGAAAAACTAAGGAATTCTTTTTATATTCTTATAATTCGATCTGAGAGAGTACTTTTCATTTCCAAGATATTAAAATGTTTCTGTTTACATATGCTATTAACACACATTTTTTTGTTTTTTTCATGAAAGAAATGTGTTAGCTACAACTGAAGTAGAAACTATGTTTGTATTTTCAATGTTTTGGGGTGCAAGTGAAACAAAGGTAAATACAATCCAATTTATTCTGAGGTTCTCCACACTTGTACATAATTTTACAGTGTTTGCAACAGAAACCATGGAAATCTGAAAGAAGAAAATGTCAACATCCTTCCTTTTCCCTGGATGATTATGCCTCAAATCTACAAAATGATGGATGGATAAATGGTTCTATCTGCATTGGTACTGTATGTCTGCAATTCTAACTGAATTCAGGAATTTCAGCCCCTGTGGGCTGATTGTTACATTCACAAGAAATATACAAACTGTCAAGTCCCAATCAAATTCCAATTCTGCTTAAACAAATTCTCACTTGGCTCCAGACTAAAAAAAATACACATACTTATATATGCATACATAAACACACATCAGATGAGCTGTACACTTCACCTTCCCCATTACTTTTTCCCCAGTAAATAAGAATGTTAATATGAAAGCAAGGGATTTGAGATTTATAAAAAGTTCCAAACCTGGTTCAGCCAGCTTAAAGCACTAACAGTGGATCCCCCATTGCAGCCGTAATTATTGTATGAGCAGTCAATAACTTGCTGCACACTGAGCTCTTCCAGATTATTTCTTTTAATTGCATAGGCAGACTCTATACTACCCACAACGCTGAAAGCCCAGCAGCCTCCACACTGATAAAAAGGGAAACGAGAAAGAAAAAGTCACTTGTTTTTGAAGCCTGATATGAAAAGCAAAAAGTTGAAAGAGTCATCTAATACTTTTCCTTTTTTACTCCACCCTTGAACTTTGTTTTTAAGGTAATAATAATGGCATTTAATGATCCATTTACTGAACTGGTTTTTTTCCCCTGTACTGCTCTCTGAAAACTAGAAATGCATTATGGATGTCTTATTTTAAGGATTCCTACATTGAGATTGTCTTACACTAAGGACTCCTTCCTGATGATTTTTGTGCTGCTCTGAGGATGCTTTTACTGTGAGCTGTTTTTTTAAAGGAGTGGGACACAGGATGAAATTATTTTTAACCACAGTAGTAAGTTTTTGTAGAATTTTATACCACTATATTAGATTACAGGTTAAGAAACGTCAAACTGAAATTAAACTCTTAGACAGTCACAGAATCTATACTGCAGTTCTAGGCTCTTTAAACTAGCATTTGAAACAAGAAGCAGGATTTATTCCTCACGAGGTCCAAATTACACTATATGAAGCAGAGAAAGAAAAGACACAGCTATTTAACAGCTTGTTTTCCTTCCAGTGACCATAACCACTTTGGGATAAACTGTAATCATGTGGGGTCTGCTTACTTTGCTGTAACAAATGCAACCCTTAAACTGTTCAGTGATGAAGACAGGGGTGTTGATCAGCCAAGGGCATTCAATCATGACGAAAAAACAACAGTTAAGAACCTATACTCATCCAGGTAAACTGGGGGGATGAAGTCAGGTACTGAACTTACCTTGGTCCTTTCAGAAAAATACAAGATACACATAGTGCAACATATTTGCAGATTTAGTTAACTAGATCAAAAGATGTTTTATGCACAGTTCACAAATGCACAGTTCCTCCCTCAATGCAGTTTTTGTACCTCATCCTTTTAAGTCTATTGCCACTTGGCACAACATGCTATGTGACTTTGCGTATGTTCAACTGGTCATACTTTCCAGCTCTCCAAGGAGTCTTGAGGCAGTGCTGGTCCTTCCCAAAACCTTTACTGTGCTCTATGTCTTGAAATTGCCTTGGAGCAATGCTTAAGAACCAGGAAAGGAAAATACTAAGACTTACTGTTTGCTGATTTCTCACTTCTGCAATGACTTTCTTGTCCCTCCAGTCAAACCTCTTTGGCAAAGGTGTTTCCTTTCCCTTTGGCACTTTTGGGTATCTGGGAAGTTTGTGAGGTATGCTTCTTAAGTAAATAGCTAAACACAGAATATAAACATCTATAAATCTACTAACAAAAGAAAATTCCACAACTATTTTACTAGAAGCCACAGAGGTAACTTTGATCTGTAGTTACAACCATGCATTTAAATCTCATTCTCAAATCCACAGAAAACCCATGTATTTTAAAATAATCTTTATATTCCAGAATGAATGAAAATACTCTTACAGGAATATTCTATATAGGGAATGTGGGTAGGAAATGTGAAGATTTTCTAAAGTTGAACAATAACCACTCCATAAAAGAAGTTTTGTTTGAAAATTTTCACAACATTTTACTGACTCCAAAAATACTTCATTTTAGTCAGGTACAAGGGAAAATGAGAATAAAGAAAAGATTCTGAAACACCTGCAAACTGTCGGTTTTTCACTGAAAAAAAGTTGCTTAATTATTTAAAATTTAAAAAGTCCTCTGATAAATAGAAAATGTAACAACAGACTTGAACAGCAAGAAGGGAAGATTAGGTTAGGTATCACACAAATTTTCTAGGAAAAAAAATTAAGCATGTAATATTGCTGCAGAAAGTCATAGCTGTTATTGTACAGCCATGGACTTCCAAGCATTGTTTGGACTGTTTTGTCTTGGGATAGGCATTAGGAACTTACTGGAGAACATTGTGTATCTTCCATTTTTAAAACTGTTGCAACTGAAGAAGGCTTTAAGGCACAGTGAGAAGAAAGAAGGAAGATGGAACTGCCTACATACTAAAATATACTCAGGCTGTGAGCCAATCAACCTTGCAGGACTGGAGAACATGAAGAAGACTGTTGTATCCTTCAGTACTGATTTGGGTAGCAGGCATTATAAAGTAGCTGACTATCAGAATGGGAAGAATCTGCAAATGTAAAAGATACAAGGTGCTGGGAAAGAATAATAAAAAGAGGCATTAGGAGCATCAGAAAATGTACCTTTGAACTCTTCAGGAAACAGGTGAGAAAACTGATTTATTCCATAGACAGCAGTTGTATTATCTTTTGATGATGAATTCAGTAATCTAATTCTCTTAGCACTTTCCTGAAGGAATAAAAAAGTAATTGCGGGCATTATTAAGTTAGCAGTAGTGACAAAACTGTAAGAGCAGAAAAAGAAAGGTTAGCAAAGCAGTAAACATGAACTTAGATAACAAGACTGCTGTTATCTAAGATTATACACAAGATTCATTTTGTATTCCTAGCAAACCAACAGGAAAGCCATTAGACTAATTTCAACTCCAACAAAGATTAAAAAAAAAAAAAGCACCTGCTAAGTACAAAAAATTGAAATGAAGCAGACAAAACAGACAAGTTGAGAACAAGTTGCATCAAACTCATGTGACATCCTTATCTGACAGCACAACAAACCTCGTGGTTCAGATATGTATAAACGCCTTCAGACAAGTCTTTATAAAGCAGAAGAACAGTATAACAGCCTAAAAACATTAAATCCCCTAAACTTTAAATTATGAGGAAACTTGGGAAAACAGGTTTTTTGACCTATGAAAACGGGACAATCTGACGCTCCCCTCCCCTCAACTTCTGCTGGCAAATTTCAACATGAAATACACAAAAACCTCCTGCGTTTTCCACGGCGACTACACCACACCGCCTCAGTGGCAGAAGCCGTGCGATGGAGCATCCTGGGCAGTATCACCTTCGGTCCCACCGCACCGGCAGCCACGGCCGTCACCGGGGCGGGCGTCAGGCCGGGCTGGTACCTCACCCCGGAGAGCAGCCGTGACACGGGCACCGGGGAACCGCGGGTACCACGGCAGGCAGGGCCTCCCCGTCCTCTCCCGGCCGCCCCATACCGCTGGGAAGCAGCTCGGGCAGCAGCTCCGCGCCGCCGACAGCGGGCACACGCCGGGGCTCAGTGCTGGCGGACACGGCGAAGGCGATGCGGGGCGGGGGGGGCACCGACGGCCGGCGGAGCGTGTTCCGGCAGCGATGGCTGAGGAACCTGCAGTGCCGCCTCGCTGCGCCGCCCGGCCTCCACCGCCCCGCTGAACCCGCCGGCAGCGGCCCCGCAGCGCCCGTGGCGACTGCAAGTGCGGGCTGGGACACCTACCCGGAGGGCGGCTGCTGCTGCAGCTGGCGCTTCTTGCTCCGGGCCGTCCCCGCCCTGCTCCCCGAGCCGGGTGCCCGCGGGCGGCGGGAGGGCGGCAGTGCCGGCCCGCAGCTGGCAGCACAGAAGCGCCAGCACCCCCACGGAGCGCCATGTCATGGCGGGGCGCGCCCACACCCCGCGGAGCCGGAGGCCTGTCGGTGTCCGTGGGGGACAGCGGGCCGAGCCCCTCGCCTCCCGGTCCGTGCCCGCAGGCTGCGCCCCGCTGCCAGGCCGGCGTCGGCGCTGCACCGCCCGGAGGGCCGGGCCGGGGCGGGGCGGGGCGTCAGGGAGAGCTCGGGCGGCACTGTGGTGTCTGCGCTTCGGCCCCGAGTACGGAGAGCTGAGCGGGAGCTCTCGGAGCTCGTGTTTCCAGCGGTGTTTCTCCGTGTGGGAGACACCGTCGAGACGCCCAGGGGTGTTTGGCGTTCAGCTGGTTAAAAATTCAGCCAGACTTCACCAAGGGGAAAGTTAGTTGGTACCTGCAAGCTCGGCAGCCAGCGGGAAAAGGAAGGCGTCGCTGCCTCTTTGGGGCGGCAGGGATACAACTTACAGGCTTCAGAAAAGGGAGGGTACGGGTGGAGAGAGAAGAGTGGTGCGGTGCCGTGCACCCAGAATGTGGGTGCCAGTGTGACTTGGTCATGCAAAAAAAAAAAAACAACAAAAAAACCCCCCAAAAAACAGTGGAGGAAAACCTCTGTGTACCTGTGGTGACTCATTGCTTTCCTTGAAGATCAGTCGTACTGGTGCTTGAGCAAGCAGGTTAGTGTTTGGTGTTTAAAAACTTTATTAGGCCAGTACGAGCTAATACAGTCCTCTGTTAATTTCTGTCATGGGGTATTTTTACATAATATAAGTAGCATACTTATATTTCCCTTTTCCACCCTGCATCAGCTTGTTAACACAATGGGAAGGCACAGGTGTCTTCTCTTATAGTGCCAGTAGCCAACCTGGCAGTGCTGTGCTTGGGAAACACAAGGCTTTTCTCATGATGAAATTTTAAGATTCAGGGTGCAAATTTTGCTGCTGTCCCTGTCTTGTGTAACAGCAAACTTTTGTTGGAGTTTGTAAAGGGTGTAGAATTGTTCCAGTACTTGTTCTTTCATTTTTTTTCAGCATGCAGCATTTCATCCAATAATCCAGCTTTGAAAGAGAATTTATACAGTATGAAATGCAAGACACCTGTGTACCTTCCATTTCTATTTCCTGTCTGGGATGGTAACTCCTGTTTGAGATGAGGGGTCCAGGTAGCTTCAGCAATTTGAGTCCTTGACTGATATCTGGTATCTCCTTGCTAGTGACTGCAGAGGTACTTAAATAACTATGCTGGATTTTCTGTGGGTTTTTTTCTTTTTTTTTGTGTGTGTGTTTTTTTTTTGTTTGTTTTGGTTTTGGTTGGGTTTTTTTGTTGTGGTTTTTGTTTGTTTGTTTTTAATAGGCAACTAAACAGCAAGTTTATAAAACTACCCGTCACTTTTCTGGACTAAGATTATGGTACCAGAGTTGTTTTTTGTTAGGGGGAAGGAGAACAAAACCCAGAACTTCAGTCATGAGATTATAACAGTTCCCTTCAGTCCATCCCACTGATAAAGGAACAATTGCATTTATCTGTAGAATGCTTACCATGCAGGTACCTTCTCTTTATGATGGAAAGAAAAAAAAAAAATCATTACTCTGCCTTGTACCTGGAGTTCTAGTTATTTCTGTCATGAAGAGAGAATTTAACATTTAACAACACTCATATAGTGGCCAGTAGGCTAATGGTAAAACAGTCATGGCAGTTCAGGAACTTCTTGTCAATATAAATAAAAGTTTATGATCTGATCCTACCCAATAGCTTGTGTCCAGGGTTGAATAAACCTGTGGGGATTGCGATCCAACTCTGCCTTTGCCTTCCGCCTTCCTGGGAGTCACTGTTGAAGGATTGTCTGAACTGGCACCCATTTTGGTACAGGGAGCACTATTTATGGCTTATAGCCAGAGTATGAAAGAGCTCATTAACAGGGCAGATTTTATTGGTATTCTGATATGGTTTATCATTGTAAACCCAGGATTGGCCTTTACAAACTCATATTGGCATATTGAGATCTGGGATCAGCATAAGGACTGGATAGGATGAAGACAGTTAACCAAAGAACTGAATTGTGAAACCATTTTAAGGGTGGTCTTAAACTTGGCAGCCAAATTCTGAGAGAAAATCCATCAAACTGTGACTCTGAGCACTGAGACCCTTGATATGGTTACTATAGCTTTGGATGTATTGGTTGTGAGAGTAACAGAAACCTTAATGCAACAGTCTCATGATTTTGTTTTCTCTATGATATACTCTAATTGAAGAGGAAAGAAAGTTACCTTGCCGGTTAGTGTAAGCAGCAGAAAGATGCTGAAATTATGTTTTGTTTCAAAACATACTTTTCATTAAAGCTTTCACATTTTCCACCAGGATAACATGATTATCTTTCACAAAGTTGGCCTGCTGTTCTTGAAATCTATTGCTAGGGAATTATGATTGCCTCAAGGTGAATATTTTCTTATTTTCAGTATATAACCATTAAATTTTAAATGAGTCAGTTCTAATAGAGCAAAGTGATAAACTTTAAATTAATTTTCAGTTACTATTTCCATGGATTATGCCTTGATCATAACCGGAGAAGTTTTCTCAATTGGACAAACTGTTTTATTTTTTATGTAGACTTCAGGGGTTAGTTTTCCGATGAAACACAAGAGGGCAGCAGAGGACTTCTGAAAAGGTAGTTGCAAACCATGGCATTTTTATTTTCATTAAATAAACACCAAACAAAGGAACAAAAAATCCCCTCCTGTTTTGAGAAAACCGATATATCTCAAAAAATCTGTACAACATAGCAAGAGGAAAAGGTGTCTTTCTCGTGGATTTGCCTTCTGTGTACTAAGTACACGTGTCAATTTATCTTGTTCAAGGTGAGAGAGTATTAGAAAATTGGTGACTGACTCGGGGAGAATAAAGTGTAGCAAATAGCTAAAGGTAGGTGACTGACAGCCAAAGTATTTCAGAAGGCTGTATTTTTCCACTGAACTACCAAGGTATTAAAGCATTTTGTGCCTGTGCTTAGATGAAAAAAATCACACCAAAGTACATAGAGAGTTGTGTCTTTAGGCATGCAGTCCCTGCTCTGTTTTCAATTACTCCAGTGTAAATTAGCTATGCTTAATTAAGATAAAAGAAAATACACTTGTTAAAACAATAGCAGAATCAGACCGATAAAATGAATAGGGTACAAAGGTGTTTGGTTGTTTGGTGTTTTTTGGTTTTGTTTGTTTGTTTTTTTTTTTTTTTTTTTTTTTTTTTTTTTTTTTGGTTTTGTTTTTTTTTGGTTGGTTGAGGTTTTTAAAAAGTTTTATTGGTACAGTTCTTATTGCTTCATTGACACAAGTAAGCCATATATTAATGGCACTAGTCATCCCTGACAGATGATGAAAATATTTTTATGCTTTGGGTTTTTGTTTTTCCCCAGAAACTCCAATTTAGAATTTTGTAATTGTAAATGCTTCTTTTTAAAGATGTTTTAATGACATTTTACTTGTCTCTATACTGTTCTGGCTATTCATTAGAAGTATTTGATGAACTAAAGAGTGCATTTGAAAGGAAGAAGCAATAATGAAGATTTTTTTAGGAACCTCTAATCTCACTGTAAGATATTTTCTTTTAATGAGGATATTTCTTTATTAATTTGGTTTACTTTTCATCAGTTGCAAAGCACCTAATTCTAAAAGTTATCATAATGTACCAGTGTAATTAGTGGGTGGATTTTTATAGGAGTACAGAGTCAGATTGAAAGAGCATTTACTAGTCAGGGGTTTTTGTTTGTTTGTTTGTGTCCCCCGTGTGTGTGTCCCACCAGTGATTTTTGCATAACTGGTTGAAATAGCTAATTGAATCTTGTTAGAAAGCCTAGCCTCAGTGCTCTTTGGCCTCTGTGTTTATAATTATCATAGCAAATAGGGCAAAATAGAATAAATTACTTCTGAGTTGAAGATGGGTCTGCTGAGAATGGCTGCTGATAAGGGCAGTAACAAGATATGTTAATGGACCTTTGGGTAGGAGGGATGCCTTTGGTTGGTGTCTTCATAGCAGCAGTTTGGACTTCTGCCTTTTGCAGACATGCAAGATGTTTCACGAATGGAAAATAAATCCCTTTCTATTATGTGGTCATCAGCCTCAGAGAGGAGTAATTTCAATCCACTAGATGGAGCTAAGCACCTTTTCTTAAAAAGACTTCCTGGGGAAAATGATTTCTGAATAAGTCCAAGGATTTGCTGAAGACCTTGTGGAGGTCTTGTTTGCTAATATAGTTACACTGGTAACAATTATTAGATGTAAGCAAAGCAAATGAGAATTGCAGTCTTGGGATGAAATCTGTTCCTGCTTAAACCAGAGGGCGGGCAAATAGATGGTGTTGCTGTAGCAAATGTTTAGAAGTTGTCTTTTTTGAGCCTCCAGGTAGACTTTTTGAAATTTTGAGAAGCAGAGAAAATTACACATGATAACAGTTGGAATTGCAACTGTTATCATGTGTAATAACACATGATTTGATTTATCCAAATTGTGCAAGAGGTTGCCTTTGCTAGATCAAGAGAAGTATCTGTGCTGACCATAAAGACTTTCCTTTGCAAATAATTAAATAACTGTAGGATCTGTTTCTCAAACCTGACTCTTCTGTATCTCAGCTGAATAGCCTCAACACCTGAAAGTCTCTATCTCTTTTAGAAAATAGTTTCTTCAATCTTGTTAGTAATGGGTGAATTATGAATGAAGATGGCTGGCAGTGGAATTAATAATACAAATCAATGAACTAAAAAACTGAAGATGCAGAAAGTAGCAACACCTATTCTGACTGAGACTGAACTAAGAAGTCTTGATAGTTTTAGGGAGCTGAGAATTCACTTTTCTCCGAGGAAACTAATTTGCTGATACTCTGATTTTCTCTGTCTTCATTGCCAGTCCCACTTGCCAGTGTGTCTATAAATTGAAATTAAACATTCTCAGGTAAGAAAGTTTGTCAGATCCAGGTCCTTCAAGAGTTATTTGCCTGTTACCTTTTTTTTTTTTGTCCTTTTATTATTTAATTATCCCCAGAAGGTAGGTTAAGTATTCAGCTTTTCAGAAAGAAATTCAGGCAATGTTTGATACACCATGTTTTAAGGGCACAAGCATTGATAAACATTTATTCACTGTAATTGTTCTTATTTCTTCCATCAAACTGACCATGGAATGTGGACAAAGTACTCATATGTAAAAGTAGTGCTGTCTTGCAGAATCTACTTTGTAAATTTCTGTAGATCTTCCAGTTAATTTGTTTATATATCCTTCATGAAATCATCAGTGACTTTGTTGGTAGAGAAATCTAGCAAGATGGTAGAAAGGCTTTTGAAATACACATGAAAGGAGAGAAAAAAAATTAAAGAAAAAAATTACCTTTCGGGAATCCAGATATTCCTATCCTACATAGATATTTTTTAATTTTTTTTTTTTTTTTTTTTTGCACTCATTTTGGAAATATCTGCTTGCTAACTTTCTCCACTAGTGATTATAACTCAAAAATGCTATTGAATCATCCCAAATGTAGGTTATTTTTGTTTAATATACAATTCCTTTCTCCTTTATTTTACTGTGGAACTTTAAAGGACTGATTTTTACAGTCACATTGATGTGAATCAGTTGTGACTTGCTGGTATGCGTATAATACTATTGAAATATACTTTGTTCCTGTAGTGCTTTTTATCCATATAACTCAAGTGCTCTGTGTGGGAAGGTCAGCAATGTAAAACCAATGTCAAATTTGCACCTCAAGCATGAGGTCTTGTATCTGTGATTAACAAATGCTCAGAAACAGGGTGTCTGTTTTGCATCGGTGACTGACTTCAATCTTGCTCATATTTTGTTGTTTATGTACCACATGCTGTTAAGGTCTGGCATACAGTAAAATCCTTGCAAGAACACATACTATTTTTATTGTGTAAAGTTTTAGTAGAATGTTAACTTGTTTTGTTGCTTTAGGCTTAGTTCTAGCAGCAGGCTTTTATGCGAGAGGAGACTGTCTTGCCTTCTTTGCTGCTGCTTGTATGAATTTCCCCTCCACATTGCCATTGTTTCCATACATCCTGCTAAAGAGGCTTGAGCTTTTCTGAAGTCTTGCAGCTCTTACAAGCTAAGAGAGTACAACCCATATGCCTGTTGTAAATGTGAGGGTTAGTATGCAGGAAAATAGATTTAGGGAAAGAGGAATATGCCCTTGTTTACCTCTTTTGCTACAACGGGGAAGCACATGACCTGCCATGGTTGTCACCTTGTTCAGTCTGCTTCTACAGCCTGGATAATAGTGCTGTGTTATTATCCTGGTATTTTAATCACAGGATTGGTAAGATTTAAGTAACCACTGAAGGTCATCTAGTCCAACCACACTGCTCAATCAGTGTCCCCTAGAGCATGTTACTCAGGATTGTGTCCAGATGACTTTGAATATCTCCAGGGAAGGAGACTCCGTGACTTCTCTGGGAAGTCAGTACCAGTGCATGGTCACCTACATTGTAGAGTTCTTCCTCTTTTTTCAGGTGGAACTTTCTGTACATTAGTTTGTCTATTGCTTCTTGTACTATTGCTCGGCACCACCGAGGAGTGCCTGGTCCCATAGTCTTGACACCTGTCCTTCAGATACTTATTGATGAGGTCCCCTGTCAGTCACCTCTCCTCAATGCTGAAGAGATTCAGCTCTCTCAACCTTTCCTCATAAAAGGGGTGGTCCAGACCCCTCATAATTTTCTTAGTTCTCCACTGAGCACTCTCAAGGAGCTATATGTCTCTTTGGTACTGAGGAGCCCAAAACTAAACACAATTCAGTGACCTCATTCTGAACACAGATGTGGTCTCTCCAAGGCTGAGCTGAGAGAGCATAGTTTCACTGTTACTTTGTAGTCCTAGTGGTGGATTTAGATGCTGTAAACCAGGAGGAACTATGTTTGAGTGTAGAATTATAGTGATGCAAAATTAATGCCATGGTGACCACAAGTGAGCCTTGTATATTTATCTTAGTTATGGACTTGTTTCTACAACTTGTCAAGGGGAAGGGAGAAATCCTATTACTGCTTCTAGCTTTCTTCTTACAAACCAGTACTGTTGGCCTCCTGTGTAAGACCATACATGGCAGTACAAGTAGAGTTTCCCAGATGATTAAATACCACTGTTTTGAAAAAAAATGAGATGCTGTCAGGAACTGTTGCACAAAGAAAGAAGTTCCATTAATTACTCAAATATTTATTGTATTTGGGGTAATTAAAACATAATGAAGTTTACTTCACCCTTTTGCTGTGAAACTTTGTATGTCATATAAGGCAGTTTTTTAATGGTGTGGTTAGCGTTCTCTGTTCTATACCTCATAACTTCTCATGTGTAGCTGAGAACAAAGGAGAACTGGAGAGGCAGTTTCTTTTCTAAATCCTGGTCATGGTACACGTTACCTTCTAAAATGGAAAACTTTATTGTATCTCAGTTTATCCCATGGCATGGAGGGCTTACTCAGGTTGGAGTCCTTCAACCTAGACATCACTGAAACATCATCCTTTAAAAAGGTCTAAAGAAGTACATTGTGTCAAAAAGCCTTCAATGTTATAATTTTTTCTCATAAGTTTTTGTTTAAATGTGTTTTTATTACTAGACTAGCCATTTACACAGCATCAACAGTGTATTTGTTGCCATAGTTGAGTATCCAAAGACTATGCAAACACAATGGGGTCGAATTTGAGGGAAAGTAATGCATATTTAATATTACAGGTAAAGGATTTAACATCTAATTTAACACCTACATATAAGTTAAAATGAAAAAAATTGCAGTAATATTTTTTAAACAAGGGTTGTTAAATAGAGGTAATTCTTAAAGGAACATGTTANCTTGCTATGTAGTTAATTTACTATAAATTAAATATAAACCCAGAAAGATCTAAAGTAAGGTTCTTCAAAAGTATTTGAACAGTATATAATTTCATCAACTGTCAGATAATTCTCATGAACCTGTATCTAAAGAAAAACTGAGGTGCCCCAGCTAACAACATGGTGTCTTGGGTATTATGGAGACATTTAGGTGTATTCCTGCAGTGGGCAAAGAGAGAAGTCCTCCAGGTAAACCAGCAGCATAGGAGAAGGCATGATAAAGACGCTGTCATTCCTCAGGGACTTGCNATATATATAGATGATGTTCAAGCCAAAAGTGTGTGAAAGCTTTTTATACTTTGAGCCTGTCAGGCCCATATAGATGTTTGTGGTGAATTATCCATGTGTCATGGGATTTTGATACTGCTGGTGAAACATAGGGTCTTAACTATGCTTTTTGTCTTTCTGTGGTCATTTCTGGAGCACATAGACATGAGGTTCTTGGGGCAGAATGTGTGGCTGAGATTGGTACAACCTCTGGCTTCTCTAAGAGAAGCAACTAGTTCTGCTGGTTGTTCATGGTGCGTTGACATTTGCTCTGAGTAGAGCACTGCTCTTTGTTGACAGGTTACCATATACTTACATATATGTTACTATGTACATAGCATTTTTATTGTGAGGCTGAGATGCTTATCCTTTTTTTGAAATTAAGAGGATTTCTCTTTGGGATGCTTAAAGCACTTGTAGCTACCAGGCTACCTAGAATCAACACCAGACATATTGCTTCTTTTGGTTGGCCATGAACATACAACAAGGTTAATATTTTGTATTCTCAAAACACAAACAGTTTGTCTCATGGAGTTAGTCATACTTAAGTATCTGAGAATTTAGGGAAATTAAGTAATGTACAGTTTGAGCTGAGAAAAACTGATGTTTGGACTGTGATTCTTAGCTCAATATGCATCATTTTGATGTTAAGAAGAGATGATCTTTTCAGTTAACACCATCATTTATTCCCAGCCGAAGTGAAAGCAAAGAGAATATAAAGTCCTACCAAATTAGATTTCACATTTGTAGGCTGAAAAAGGAAGTGAGCACTGATGAATGCTTAGAAGTTTTTTATTATATACCTTTGTGGTCTAGTTTTGGGAAGAATATGCATTATCTGAAGTGTCATCCATTTAAACCACAGACTGGCCCTAGAAATTAAATATCTGAGATGTTATTCACCTTAACAATTTATTGTAATTTGGAGTCAATGTTAGGGTGAAATGTGTGCAATTAAAATGGAAACTAACTGCTGTAGCAAGAGGTGCTTACCTAAGCTCAGCTTTCAGAGCTTTCAGGAACTCATTTTCCCTGGGCCATTTTGCACTCTGCGCTTGCTACTCTGCCTTAAACAGTGCTGTGTAGGGTTCTGTGCTGAGATTGAGTTACCACAGGACTTTATAAAGAGTATATTAGACTGGAATCTGCAACCATACTGCTCTAGCTGTACCCTGTGAACTTGTCTTTGCCATGTGGGGGACAGCCTGTGAAACAGAGAGTAGGCTTATCAGCAAAGCAAATACTGGGAGTGCACTTTTCCTTGAGGGTGGTCTTATAGCTGCGGGACAACTTCATTCATAGATTCTTTATTTTGAATCTCTATAGACTTGGGTTAATATAGCTCCTTTGTTTGAACCTCATTAAAGAGAATTTAGTAATTCTCATTCTTCTATTCTGTTGAGACTGATTCTGCATAGTCAAAGGTGTCCTCTGGGTCATTCAACAGGTGTGGAGGGAGCAGCAGAGGTAGCCAGACACTTTGGGCAGGGTCAGGGAGAGGCAATGCAGGACTGCTCAGCCAGGGAAATGGCCAGAAAGCCATGATTTCCAGGTAGGCACGGCCTGTCTGTATTTCCATTGTATTGTACGAGAAGAAGTGAACTGACTAGGGTGGGATGACTTTGTCCCTTTATAGCATTAAAAAAATACATTCTTGATGGAGTCGAATGCATAGTAGAGAGAGTGATTTCTACCTTCCTGAAAAGGATATGTCCCCTTCAAGATTCCATGCAGCAGCCAGGGCTGACTGCAGACTTGGCAGCTACCCATGTCCCTGTTGAGCAGCTGGTGTAGCCATCCTGTGCTCAAGAGATATCAGGTGACAGCAAAAAATGGAGATACTGTTTAATTTGGAAGTTGGGACAAATGACTGATACTTTTGCATTTGCCTAATAGATTTTCCTTTTGATAGAGTGTGGACCATTTTAAGGAGAACAAAGCTAAGACTGAAACCCAAGTATGCAATCCACTGTCTTCCTAAGACTGTCCTAAGACTAGTGTTTTGATCACCTTTTTATCCTAGTCATCTTGGAAAGAGAGGACTTTGTTTTCCAACCTCTTGCAAATCAAAATAAGAAAGAAGGCAAAGACCAACATTTGCTCTTTTTGCTATGAATCCAAGCATAGCTTTCTCCTAAAGTGTGGATATAATACCTAACTAGAATTGCAGGAAGTACTGCACATGAAAACTTGATAAGTCATTGATAAGTTGCATGCCTTAAATTAGGTTAGCCTTCCTTAAATTCATTGGAAAGCTTTAAAGTGGGTTTTAGCCTGTGACTGCTTTTTTTCTGGACTAATCCTGCAGATATTGAATTACCACCACTGGGGACTAGGAATAGAGTCTAAAAACATGATAAAAATCTAAAAATTTCTCCATGTTTTGCCAAGCGAAATATCCCTACAGATGCACTTGGTTTATTGAAGCATCAAAGGACAAATTTTTGAAGTAGTTTTCAGTAATTTTAAAGATGATCAAGTGGTTTGAATATAAGCTTAGCACTTGAGTACTGATTAGTCATCAGAGATGACTCAAATTTTGACTTCACTGCTTAGTCCTTGTCCAGTTCCCTTTGATATTTGTAACCATTTTGAAGATTCAAAATGTCAAGGCAGAAGTTGTGTCACTAACCAAAATGTAGTACTAAATAGGATGCTCAGTGAGTTTCACTGAGCAATCTTGTGTTCTGCTAGTAGGAAAAAAATCTGGAATATAAGTGATCCCACTACTTTGAGAAAAAAAATAATTGAAAGGGATTATTAATTTGGGAATTCTTTTCACTGTCATTTAAAATAAAGTACTGTGGAGGCTATTAAGAATTTCTTCACATGTAATAAGTTAACTTGATGATTTGTGATGGTCTAAAAATGACCTAGATTTATTTTGGGTAAGTACAGTCTATCAAATTAAAAGTTAGTAATACATTTTCAAACAGCTTTTCAATAAACAAAGAAGCCTCACTGGGACTGGTTTTTATAAGTGCTGTTTGTAAATTATTTATCTTCACCTTATTCTTTGTCCAAGATTTAAGTTCAACTTTGACCTAATATTGTTTCAGAAAGATGAACATTTAATGCATATGACTTAATGAGTTATGGACAAAAGATATTCCTTTGTTGAATAATTTTATAAAATTAAACTAAATTAATTTTATAAAATTAAACTAAAATTAAATTTTATATAAATTTGATAAAAATATATTAAGTGAAGTAGTATGCAGTATTTCTGTTACCACCTTTGAAAATACTATAAGCAATTTTACTTTCCTGCACTGCATGTACTTAGCAATAGTCTTATGGTGTCCTGAAATCCCATGGAAGGATTTAAAGCACTGTAATAACTTCATTGTGTTAAAGAGTTAATTTA
>VXAU01003688.1:1028419-1051006 GCA_013399695.1 Formicarius rufipectus | reverse complement strand
GTCACAAAAACTTATGCTTTTAGCACTAAAAATCAGTTTCAAGAGTAACATCTGCAACAAATAGAGGTTGAGATATTGGGAAACTCTCCCTGGGATGTCTGATAGATTTTTGTGTTTGCTAAAAGAAGGAAACATACCTTGCAAAAATGGTACTGTTTCACTCCCATTATTTACAGATATATAGGACCACAGGCTGTAAAGGGGTAATGAATTAGGCATTCAGTTTTGATACTGGCCTAGTAAGATCATTCAACTCCCTTTTGGCTACATCAGGAAATTGCGGTAACAAATATGTTACGTTTATTTTTCCAAAGCAAATTTTCTAGTGTATTATGTTATGTATTATTCCAGCTGTTGCTTAGAGATACATTGATATTTGTATTGATGTAAACAGTGCAAAGAAAATAAGATGAAAATTTGGTGCCTGCTCATAATGAAATACTACTTCTAACCCTTTCCTCCACAGCATAACTTGACTTAATTTAGTGGCCAGACACGCTCAATGGCATGGAAGAAATTGTTATCCTGAGACAAATGAAGATTAAGAATTATTACTTTCTGTACATCACATATCAAAGGACCTGAAAAATCAAAAGAGGAAGTAACTTATAGGATGTTAAAAAAAAAGTCCCAATTGCTTATTTTGTGCCTGTAAAATGATGTTGTAAAGTTGCTCAAGCTGGTATCACCTTAGAGCATTTGAGAGCTGACTCCTAGCAATCTTTTCCTAGCTTCCTACCCGTGTGAACAAGAGTTCAGGATTTATGAAGTGATACACAGTAACCTTGCTTTCTGCCAGCACTGTCTTGGCCTTTTTGTTTGTTTGTTTGTTTGTGCTTCCATTTTATCCTAGAGTAGAGCAATAAACAGAACTCACTTGGTTCACAGTGAAGGGTTATGACAGTGCGAAGTGCTCAAGTATGAGCTACTGTAGCCTAGATGCCCTTAAAAACATATGCAATGAAGATGAGTTTGCTATCTGTAGGAATGAAACTGCAACTGTTCAGTCTGGAGACCTGGAACTGCAGAAAATAATTTAGGTGCTCCTGCAGACAAATTGAATGTGTGAAAATTATGTATCCTCTCAGTAAAGAAGGTCAGCTGCATACTGGACTGATAGTAGGGCCATAGAGAGCAAGCGGAGGGAACTTTATTACTATGTTTTGCCTTAAGCTTTGTGATGGTCTTCTATCAAACAAGATGCTCTGCTGTCAGTGTTTCATTGTTTGGTTTTTGTTTGTTTGGTTTTTTTTATTTGTTTTTGGGTGGGAAGGAAGTTGGGTAATAATATATTAATAGTATTTTAATTTGTAGAGTTGTTTAAAACTATTTCTAGTTGATTAAAACATGGAGTTTGAATTAGAATATATGAGTTATTTGTCCTTTTCAGATTGGCAGGGACAGAAGAAAATCACACTTTCTGTGAATTTATTCAATAGTGGAACAATAGGTGCATAATACATGTAGGCTGCTGATGAAAACTATCATACAGCTTGATACTGTTTCATCCCATCAGAAGCTTCTCCTCTTGTTTGCTGCTTCTTCTCACAGGAAAGGAGAGCTTTTGTGCTGGTGCCTCTTTTGGTAAAGACTTCAGTCTCAATGAAAAATCTACCAGCTTCTATTTTAATTTTTTTCTATTATTTACAGAGTAATTAAATACTTGCAAAAAAAGTCAACTTTTTAATGTTCACCATATAATAGTCTTTGTAAATTTTGACAATAACAGGATAATTTTAATTATTTTTTAATTTTTTGTTTAAGGCTACAAATATTAAATCATCTGAATTGTTTATTCACCATTCATCTGCACATCTGTGATTTCAATTGCTACTTTTTCACACCTGTTAAAATCAGGGCAGGGAATAGCTAAAAGAAAGACAACTGATTTCTTTATTTTTTTTTTTTCCCTTTCTTCCCCCCCACCTCTTCCCCCTAATTATTTGCCAACATATTTTTCTGAAGAGAGTTGAAGGTAGTGGTATTCCTGATAGAGATGACAGTCCGCATCATTTGTACATGGGTGATCTCGTAAAGGTGAGAAAAACTGAATGCCTAAAGGAACAAAATTCATTAACCTACCTTGGCAAAATAATTAAGCCTATGTTAGTGAACAGGTTATCATGGTATCTTCTGATGTAATGAACAATTTGTCTTGTAACCGAGATGAATAGTAATACTATATTCTGTTTGTCCTTGTTTGCTTTAACAGGAAAAGAGAAGGTAATTGTAATTAAGGGGGAACTTTCTAATTTGAGCTGTTTGGAGAGCTTTAGAGTTCTTTTATATGAAGTGTGTGTCATTCTGATGAGTTTACCCCACTCTGTTCAATTTGTTTGTTTGCTTGCATGTTTTCACACAGGTTGCTGCCTCTATGCCCAGTTATGATCTGTGTACTGGTAACTATGAAGCTGGTAATTCCTGGTTTAACGAGGGATGGCAAACAGGTTTGTTTATATATCTTGGACTGGAATACTCTTTAAAATTCTTAGTGCCTTTATTTCTAAACATTTTAATTCACTTGCATATTATAAGTATCTATTTTTGTGGATATTAAACTAAGAATGTTCCCCAGATCTTCAGTCTCTTCTGTTGCAAACAAAATTGGAAAAGAGCTCGGTTTGCCAAATCATGCCCCTGGTTATAATGATTTATTTAGAAATGTAGTATTTCTCAAAGTATGCCTGTGTTTAGTTTATAATGCTGTAGAACAGTATGAACCAGATTTATGTTGTGCTACAATTTGTGCAAATATATGGACACTAAAGAAGATTTTGGCTTTAAAGATTAACTTATGTGAAAGAAGTATAAAGAAAGTAGGTCACTTATGGCCAATAAATATACATCTTATAATATTTTTCATGTATCAGTAATTTTAATCTAGTATTTTCTGCAATATTCATCAAACACAAGTAGTAAGCTTTAGGTCACAACTTCAATCTCAGACCTAGTTTTGTAACTTTTCACATATCTGCATTTATTTTTTTCTCAATTGTTTATTAACAATCCAGCTAAATTCTAAAGGTTTCATAGTGTATAAAACACTATACACTTTGGAACTATTCGTACTATATGCACTAGACAATTTTCATCTGCTGTCTTAGTTGTTGGGCATGATGACTTTACAGTGTTGACTTTTTTAAGTAGCTGCGAGTAGGTGTTATCATTGTTTCATAGTTTCTTGAGATATTTATCTACATTTTCTTATTTCTAAATTCTATCTTCATCTATGCCCTTTGAAGTGCAATGAGTATGTCAGATAAAAAGGAACAGAAATGTCACAATCTGTCTTTTTTTCTTCAAAATTCCCAAATGTAAAAAGAAACAGAGAGCGTAATTATGAAAACAGTGTATTTGAGTGTGCCCAGGTGTAATGGGTTGACTCCAGCCAGCACCTAAGCACCTATCCAGTCACTAGTTTTCTCTCCCCACAGTGGGACAGAGGAGAAAATTAGAAGAGAACACCTGGATTTAGATGAAGCAGTGAAGCTGCATGTGAAAGCAGCAGTAAAATCAGAAATTTATTCACTTTGTTGGCAGGCAAATGTCCATCCGGTTAATAAATAGGAAGGCTTCAGCATGCATAATGGTTACTTGGGAACATGAAAACCTTAACCACAAGCCCCTTCCTCCTCTTTTCCTTGAACTTTTATTGCAGAACACATGGTAGTATTCCAGGGAATGTCCCTTTGGTCAGTTTGAGTGCACTGTCCCAGCTGCATCCCCTTTCAACTTCTGGCACACCTCTGGCCTGCTTGCCAAGGCAGGGAGACTAGTAAAAAGAAAACGATGGTACTGTGAAAGCTAAAACACTGCTGTATTAATAACACTGGTTTAATGTCAAGTCCAAAATACATCACAGTATTGGCTATATAGGATTAACTCCATCCTGGCCTGAACCAGTACACTAGGGAAGGCAGTATTTATTCAGAGGAATAGTTTGCTTTCTCCCTGTAATGAAGTTATTAACAACAAAAAATATGATGATATATAAGTTGTAAATATTATATCTGCTTAAAGCTCTCCCTTTTAAGATATATTAGACTAAAAGGAGGGAACAGTACAAGCTTGTATGTACTTATTAAAACAATAATACATTGATGGATTGTCTTGAGCTCTGTGACTGTGCTACCAATAAGAAACTTAGACCATTTTCAGCCTTTCTGATTTTTTCTTATTTTACACCAAAATCAATATTAGTTGTCAGTGTTTAATTAGTATATTTTGTAAGCATTCATTTCACATTGTGAATTGCCTTCAGTTAATTTTGTTCAAGATTATATCTAATATTACATTGATTTGTATAGAATGTCTCAAAACAACACATGGAGGTTAAAAAAAAAATAGATTAATAAATGTTTTCCTAAAACTAACCCAGTGAAAAATTTCCATCTTTCTGTTAGTATTAGCATCAAAGGAGGAAAAGGGAGAAGGTAATGAATCAAGTGCTGTTCTTCTGTGCCTAAAGTTTTCTTTTTGTCTGAGTATCCACTTTACGGTAGAATGAAGTTTTGCTTGGTTTGAAGGCTAACAAAAAGGTCAAAGATGTATATAGATTTGACTTTTACTGCTTTCTATGCTAACTGCACTTAAGTCCTGGCAGAAGGCTACCACGCATGACTTCTGTTGATACACAGTCACATTTCATGCTTTTGGGTATTCTCTGTTCTCAAAAAGGGAGCTAAGTCAGATGTTTTCAGAAATCCTTGGGGAAAAAAAATTGTCATCTTGGTGATATAAAGGCAATAATGCAGAGAATAATCTCAGCCTGTTTTTAGTCTCTCTTAGTTCCCACAGATATATATATTTATTTTTTTTTTTGACATAACTAATCCATTGTGTGGTTTCAGCAGTGAGTTGTGGCTGGTTTTTGTAGCATCAGGTCTAGAAGTCAAGTAGAAGGTACATGTGATTCAGTAAAGTTGATTTTGGTATTCATTTCTTTCCTGAGTTTACTGATTTTCTGCATTTCTCTCTGCTGCAGTTTTCTGTCTCAGGGAAAAGGATGTAATTGAAGACTATCCTGCCACTCTTCAGACTGTTGAATGCAAGCCAACGTATAAAAAACCTAAACCAGGTAAAATGTCTCACTGTGCTAATAATAGTCCTTGTTAGGTTCTGTCAAAACTTGTGCAGTTTGTCCAACATCTATGAAGTAACACTGTAATAATAACTCAAGTGATTCCCTAAGATGATGATCAAATCTAACGACAAAGCCATCCAAACTGTAGAGCATAAAGAACTCATTTCAGGTGGCTATGCTTAATTGAGTCTTCAGTATTTAGGCAAAGAGTTGATTCGCATACTTGAATCTATTACACCTAATTTGATCGCTAACTAATCAGAGCATACAGATGACAATCAGATTTCTGATCTGAATACACAAGTAGTGTCTTGTGAATTCAGTCAAGGGCTGTGAAGCCCCAGATTGGGGCTTTAGTCAGTTGGAGTGAAAAGTTATTAATATATCTCCTATGATTATGAAAGTGGAGGAAGCAAGGTTTTTTCCATCAGTACTTTGAAGACTTGCTAATTTATTCACATGTGGATGATATATTGGCGAGAAAGTAAAAATTAGCTGTGGACTGACTCCAAATGTATATCCCAATTTTTAGTTTTAAACCTTATCTACGAGAGTGATGTGTCTTATCACATACTGAGGAACAAGTGAATGGAATAAGTACTTTCAGAATACTTTCAAAGTGCATTTCCTATTTCTCAGTCTTTCACCTTTCTTGGGGAAAGGAAAAGTTTGTTTGGACACAACATGAAGGTGCCCACATGATCTTGTGTATTCCATAGAAGATCATGGAGATTATAACACCATAATTCTTGCTTCCTAATTGTTGTAAATTTTGTTAACAATTAAAGAATCTATGTTGGCAGGTCTGAAATCTGTCTTCAAACAAACTGATGATTCCAGTTGCTGTTTTCCTCTGTTTCTCCTTGTTTTTGATTGTGTTAAACTGGTAAACTGCAACTGAACAGCAAGCCACCTTTTCCAAAGAGTACTTTGTGTTGTACATGCTTATCCTTTTAAAATAACTAGTATGCTGAAAGTGCTTTCTCTTTCCCAATTTGAATATGTAGAGCAACTGTACTGCTAGGTAACATACACAGGCCCAAACGAGCAAGATTCTTGGGAAATAGATTCTTTGTAATGGAAGTTCTTAGTGAAACCTTGATTGCTCTTTACTTGCCAGAACTAGAGAGTTCAGACTATTTTTCTGATTAAAATGTCCAAACTAAAATTCTTTGAGTCCTAAGTTATAAAGATAGGAATATCAAGGCCAGGTTGGGTGGGGCTCTGAGCAACGTGATCTAGTGGAAGGTGTCCGTGCCCATGGCAAAGGGTTTAGGGAATTAGGTGGTCCTTAAAGTTCCTTTGAACCCAAGCCATTCTATGATCTATTAAAACATCCAAGACATTTTATATAATTCTAAGAACAAACTTTAGGACCATATGAAAAACTTTTTTGGTGAAAGAAAGGCCAAGTTCTATGTTTTTATGCACTGTAA
The DNA here is from genome assembly GCA_013399695.1 of Formicarius rufipectus. Lineage (NCBI taxonomy): Eukaryota > Metazoa > Chordata > Aves > Passeriformes > Formicariidae > Formicarius > Formicarius rufipectus. The sequence continues at coordinate 1,044,487 of VXAU01003688.1, read as the reverse complement.
TACATTTTTTTTATTTGGGGAAAACTGGTATTTATTTATTCCATATAGTTAGCCATCTTTGAAACACTTTTGGAGATAGTAAAATGGGGGATTTAAGTACATTGGAGATGTACCAACTACCCAACAGTAGTTTGCATGAGAGAAGCACAGAACAGTGAATATTTTATGATCCAGATACCTTATCCAGCCTGTTACAATATTAATTTGAAGAAGCAGAGGAAACTGTAGTCATTCTACCAGTGGGATGAAGTTGAACTTTTAGATTATTATTACTGTCATTATTTCTTCAAAGATTTCTATATTCTCTTGTAAAAAACTGTATTTTTATTTTGTATTTCAACAGTTTTTGAGAGTGAGATGCATTAGAATGCTTTACTTATCAGTCATGAAAGCAGTGTTTTTATCAAAGTTTCTAAACAGTGAGGTTAAATACATTGTGACTTGTACTGTTGTCTTTTTTTTTTTTTTTTTTTTCCTCCCCCCAATCTTCTAGGTCAGTGGTCCATAGTAATTTCTACTTTGGAAGTATTTCTTTCCATGAATGTTATTTGTTATAAAACTCAGGCTATTGACTTATCAGCAGACTTCTCCCTGAAAATAATTGAATTTCAGAAACCTATTCTTTTCAGGAACTTGACCTCTAACTGCCTTGACCTTCACTTGACTCCCCAGCTTGCTTTGTACTTAACTGAAATTTTTGTGATGGTAACATCATTAAGGATGCAATTTCCTTTTCCTCTCACTTGTATGCAAACCACTGCATTTTTCCCTTTGCTTGAAGAAAATAAAGTGTCTAATAATACTCTACTCTCTTAATTCTGATGACAGGTATGAACCAGAAATTTTCAAATTATCTTCCTTCTCCTACTCCCACTTGCACAGCATACTTCAGAACTGAAGCTTGTGCTTCCATAAATTTTAGAAAAAATTGACTTCTCTTACCCAAAATTAAAGGCTCTAAATATAAAAAAATAGTTCCCATATGATATCTCACACAGATGCTGCAAGGCAAGTGAGAATATATTCACATGACTGTAAACATACATTATTTTTCCATCACAGAACAGCCCACAAGTATGAAATATTTATTTTATCTCCTAGGCCGTTCTCAACCAAAAAGGAAAAAAATCTTTGTGGTGACATTTTAGACTCTAATTGTATTTCAGAAGCATAACTCTTAAATGGAATTCCTGTGTTAGAGTCTTAAGTGCAGAATTTTAAAATCTAAATGTAAACTAACAGTTCCTAGATGTAAATTGTGGTTTTTTTTTTTGTTTTGTTTTGTTTTTTTTTTGTTTGTTTGTTTGTTTGTTTGTTTTTTGTTTTTGTTTTTTTTTTTCCCATTGCTCTCTTCCTTTCGTGGCCTTGACATTTTCCCTCAGGGTCAGGTTAGAAAAGGGCTGTACATAGCCAGTCATGGGGCCCTAGAATTCAGTGTAAATTTAAAACAGGTAGTCCCTGCGCACCTGTGGTGTTTACAGGCAGGATTGCTAATGTCACTTTGTAAAAGCTTCTGATAAAAAGAATGTACCATGCTAATGCTCCAGACCAAAGGAGGATACAGGAGAGATACATTTGTCTGAAAGAGAAAACAGCTCCTTAGTGCAAAACTGTGAACACTAGTGCATTATAAACTATGTTCTTGCTGGTGTTGACATTCCATCTTCTCTCCTTTGTGAGTCCAGAGACCAATTAACAATGACTGCAGATTTTCTGTATGGGAATTTAGAGCTGTAGGTTGTTTTGTTTTGTTTTTCTTGTTTTCTTTTTCATTTGTTTGGGTTTTTTTTGGTGTGGTTTTGGTTGTTTTTTTGGTTTTTGTTGTTGTTTGTTTTTGTTTGTTTGTTTTTGTTGGTTTTTTTGTTTGTTTTTGTTTTGTTTTTTTTTTCCCACTCTCCTTTGGTTTCTCCCTGGTATGAGTGTCTCAGTTTTAAGTTGTATTGATAGATCTATCCCTGACATATGTTCAACATGTTTATTCTGCAGGTGTGTGCTAAGCTGGAGTATGTTTTGTTATGAGCCCAAGTAATGAGATCCCAAAAGTAGAACAGATGTGGTTTCAAGTCAAATGGTCAGTAAGTATTTTCTAAGCTAATTTAATATTACTTTTTAAGATTAGACTGTTTTGTGATAAAGATAATACTGTTGCAATTGGATGGTGATTTCAAGTCAACTAACTAGTTACAGGAAATCTATAAGGTAACTACAGCTCACCTTCCCTAGGGTTCCCTCTCCTAGCAATGGTTCCCTCATAGCAGCCGTGTCTAGGGTCCTTGTCTGGAGCCATATACTGTGTACCTTGGCTGTAGCTGAGGCTTTGGCTTGTATACAGACTGCTGATTATGATTGGATTTGTTCATTAAGTAATGTTTTTTGCTAATTCTTATGTTGGTATTACCCAGTGTTACAGTCAAAGCTTAGAATTGGATACCTTGTGTTGCCTTACTCTGCCTTAGAGCTTCATGCCAATGTAACATGTAGTCTAATTCACTTTTCAGAAATGATTGGTTTGTTATTGCTCTGCTGAAGGAATTTATCTGGTTTAAAATTAAAAAAAAAAATAAAACAAATCTCTTGCCACCATTTTTAAATTGCAGGAAGAATGGTCTAAAATATGAGCCCTTGTAGTTGTTTTATATGAACTACTTTTCTGTGGTCACTTCTATAAACTCACTGAGAATTATTTCTGCCTACAGCTTTTATTGTGATATAGAAAAAATTATTTCTGTAATAGTATCTTTATACTTACCTGTAAAATAGTTACGAGCAGTATTTTTGTACTTTCCTACATAGGCTAAATATGATTACAATGCAATGTGGAATTCTTCTAAGAGTGACCTTTAGAAAAAGGGTAGTTGTGTCTCACATATCAGGCAAGATAACGAAGTTGGAAGCAGTAGTGGAAGCTTTTAAACTGTTGCAGTGGGTATCTTAAATCTGTAAGTGTGTTTGTGGAGGTAAAGGGAGTAAAATTGTGGTGGGGGGCTGGATTTGCAACTAATGCCAGTGGGTGTACTACTTTGGGAAGAAAGAAAAGAAATCCGTGGTAGGACAGGGAGACAAGCTGAGATCTAAGGCTTTAGATGATTTGATGCCACCAAGCATGACTGTCTTGGCACATGTAAATAAAATTCTGCTTGTGGGAGAAAGGAGTGGGGGATTGTTTAGAATAAATTTCGGGAAACAGTTCTTTGCAGAATAACAAGTGAGGAGGGGTTCAACAGTAGGATGAAAAATTAGTAAGCTGGTTCAATCCATAAAGAGAAGTTCCTAGGCCAAACCTAAAGAATATAGGGCAAAAACTGCCTTCCTGAAGACACAGGTATAAGAACAAGAGCTCCCTTCAAAGCTTCTAATGTCTAGGTTTGAACTGTATGGGAAAGTGATGGTCTCCCAAAGGATCTGTGAAGATAACATTAGTCTGATTAATAAAGACTTCTTTGGAGGTTTAGCTGGAGTCTTGGATGCTTCTGCAGTTCTATTAGAACTATATTTTCTGATTGCTTCACTTCTTTTTCTAAGTAAATGAAAAAATATCCTTTGTCTAGAAAGAACCAAATTTATACTGAAATGCGGGATATATTACCATTTCTTGGGAAGCAAGATTAAAGAGAATAAAATGATTTAACTTATAATGCTGTTTTGTACCTTACTAAATTGCTTCTAGTCTGTGCATCCTTTTTCGTACATTAAATTTAATAGAGTAGGAATGGTTCATTATTATGCTGGGTAATGTCTTAGACTAATGTCACCATACTGATTATTCTAAAAATCATCCACAGTGCCTGATTTCTTTTAGTGTACTTGCAGGTGGACGTGATTGCCAGGAGCATTTGCATTTGTAACAGTGTTTGGAGTTTTGGAGTTCAAGCATCCTAACGCTTTTTACAAAATCTGAAAATTGAGTAGGTTTAACATATCCTTTAAATGTCATGTCAGTATTTATTACAGAATCTCCCCAATTTACTCTGAAGCTGTGAGATTATGGGGCTATTTAAGATCTCTGTGTTAATTCTGTTCCTTTAAACTCTCTTACCTAGCTGTTCATGCAGAAATGCTTGTGCCTTTCAGAGTGATTTTTTTTTTTTTTTAATTCATTTTGCTTACCTTTGCTTTGTGGAACCCAGTCTCAGAGAGTTTTTGATAGTTGTAAAATAAATATTTGTTTCAGAGTGATTTGATTCTGATCTGTGGATTAGTATCTTTTCATTCTTCTCCCATTTTGGTGAGAAGGAAAAATGCAATTCAAAGGTAAGCAATTTATTTTCATTATTTATTCCTTCAAGTGAAAAATTTCCTTGAAATATTTAATCATTAGGATCTTTGTACAGGTCAGGACAATGCAGACATCTATGAATAATAGTTAATCTAGTTGTGTGTGTATTCATTATGTGAGCTGCATAATGTAGGACAAATGAAAGACCTGTCTTTTTTGTGGAAAAATCAGATTTTTATCCTTAGTCCACTGCTTACTCCTTTTTAATGGTCATTCAGTGTACTAGTGTATCAATAGTTTATTAATTATAATTCTTTGCTCTCTAGGAAAATATTCTATATGTGCAGTGGGCACAAAATTCCTCAGTAATTGTACAACTAGGTGTGCTACTGCTATTTTCTCTCATAAATCCATACTGCTCACGTGTTATCTGCTGATATATGGCTAAAATGAAATTTTCATTATCTGATCTGCACAGGAAAAAAATCTTTGTCTGCCAATTGCTGTTAAAAAGAGGCATATTGAGAAGCTGGACGGCTGCAGTAGGAAAGCACTGGTTTTCTATTCAATAGCTAGTCTTCTACAGTGGGAGTCCTGGATAATCATTCTGCTGTATAATTTTCTCTTTTTGATGGAAGTTAAGAAACATGCTTTATTATCCAGTAAAGTATGTTAAGTGTAAAATAATTCTGTACTGAAATAGAACTGTTCAAATATATTTTGATAGAACAACCACAGCAGTGTAGCTAAGAAATAAAATGTAGATTGAAGGGGGAAGAATTGCTCCCTTTTGTTCATATTATAGCATGACAAATATCAGTTTCTTATCCATTGATCTCCTTGTTTCCTTAGTTTGCATCTCACAGAAGCTCAAGAATATTGGTTGTCTCATCTTTTATTTGAACAGGGTATGTTTCAGTGTAGATACTAACACACCATTCTCTGTTGGCCCGAAGCCAAGCTAGAGCATGAGATTTTGCTAAACCATTCAGTTTGTGAGTTAATGCTTGTTTATGGAACTGGAGTGGAAGTCACCAGTGAAGGGTTGAAAATTGGAGAGTGGTAGGGATTTTGTTGTTGTCATATTGGTTTGGGTTTTTTTATCTCACTGCAAAGAGAAGCCTGTTTGACTTCTGAAATAGGTAAAATAAGCTTTCAGAAAACACTAGTCACTCTTAATAAATGCACCACAAATAAGCCAAATTATATTGTTCTTAGTATAAAAGGCATAGTGAAATTTAGATATTATTTTAAGGGTGAAAATCAAAGGTTGCACAGTATTCAATTTGTAGTATGAGTAGTTGAGAATTGCACAGCAGTTACACTCTGCTACCACTAGGAACAGGTTCATACGAGCTCATTTACTTCGTGAACACAAGTATTTGAATTCTCAGGCAGTCTCTTGGGAGATTAGACTTGGCCACAGCAGTAGCCTCAGATCTCCTTGCATCTGGTAAGTATTATTATGGATCAAAATAAAGACTTGTTTACACAGTACATGTGTATTTGTATCTTAGCTTCAAAATGAAAGCAGAGGTTACAGCAGCCCAACTATCCCCAGATATTTTGAGTACATGCTAGCCTCATGCCTTTCTGTAGTGCTTTTTTTTTTTTTTTCAATTCATCTCTTTCACTCTCCAGGAAAATCTAGTAGAGATGCTTGTGCTGCCCATTTCAAGTGCAAAGATGGTATAAAGTAGCAGTACAAAGCTTAGAACAAGATTGTAAAACCATTGTAAAACATTATTTTTTTTTTTGCATTTTAAAATTGTCCTAAGTATGTGACTCAAAGTCTCCTGACATAAAATATATCTGATATTAGTGATTTATTGTCTCCTTTGCAGCACGTGTGTACACAGACACGTATGTCCCATGCTGACCTTGCCTGCCACTAAGGAGAGCTTTTTTGCTCTCAATACTCAGTGAATTCCCAGTGTTCTGACTCTTTTGAGGCAGGGCACAGCAAGTAGTGACTTTTAAGCATGACCTGTGTCTGCAGCCATTTTAATAGCAGAAACTGTATAGATTGAATGAGTTAATGAATCTCCCCTGTGAGACCCCACCCCCAGTATTGCATCCAAATCCGGGATCCTCAACATGAGTGTCCATAGGAGGGTCACAAAGACCATCAGGGATATGGACCACCTCTCCCATGAAGACAGGCTGAGTGAACTGGAGTTCTTCAATGTCAGCAAGAAAAGGCTTTGGGGAGACCTTCTAGCAGCCACATAGTATTTTGAAGTACTTTAAGAGGGCTTATAAGAGAGGATGAGGGACTTCCCATAGAGGCAGACAGTGACAGGACAAGGGGAAATGGTTTTAAACTGAAGGAGAGAAGGTTTATGTCACAGAATATGCTGATTTGGAAGGCACCCAACAAGGATCATCAAGTCCAACTCTTAGCCCTGCACAGGACCATTCCCAAGGGTCACATTAGGAAGAAATTATTTACTGTGAGAGTGGTGAGGCACTGGAACAGGTTGCCCAGAGAAGCTGTGTATGCCCAATCCCTGGAAATATTTCAGATCTTTCTGGATGGGCCTTTGAGCAACCTGGTTTAATGGAAGGTGTCCTTACCCATGGGCAGAGGGGGTCAGAACTAGATGATCCTTAAGGTTCCTTCCAACCCAAACCTTTCTGTGATTCTATACTGATTATTTGGAATTGTAATACCAATTATTTGGGAAAATTTTCAGTGCCATTTGGGTATACAAGAGGCATATTATCTCATTTGCAGTCCCAAAATGCAAGTTCAATTAAAGTGCCCAGCATATTTCAATATTTTATTTGGAAGAATTCACAAAGTCTGTATAGTAAACATGAGATTAAGTTTCTATATATGAATAATCTCAGCACTTTCAATTAGACTTTAGACATACCTAAAGTATACACCTGAATACTTCAGTGGGTTGAACACCATATAATCTTTTAAACAATAACAAATCTGTCAGAAGGTAATGTATTTTCTGTCAGCTGTGCAATTAGGAGTGACTTTTGTTACAGTGTTCAAGCATTGACAGACTTCATGTAAGATATTTCTGAGGTGTGTTTTCTGACCTATGCACTTTAATATAAAGTCTTATTTTTTATATCTAAGGATTGAAAATAATGTAATTTATTTGTTGTAAATAAACAGCAAATATTATCATTGTCAGAGTACCATGGAGGAGAAACCCTTGCATGTTTAGCTCCCTACCCAGCTTCCCGCTTCTTCACCAGAATGTTGAACTGTTGTGTACTTAAGAATTTTTATTTATAAAATAGCATTCCTTCAAAATGTTTCATAGTTCATATTCACAATCCTTGCTGTAATTACAGATTAAAGGCAAGTGTTCTCTCTCCTCTCAAATATTTCTAAAACCTTCCCTTTTGTTATTTGTACTGTTCAATGGAAATAAATCTGGTGGGTTTTATACCTAAGGGGATGATTTAAGGGAGGTAGTGAATGGTAATGAGCTGATAGCTCCACAAGACATAAAGTGAAAACATATGCATCTACTTCCAGTCACAAGAGCTTTTATGAAATAGAAATGTTGCAGTAGTAATACCATAACCAACATGTGTTGAGATGCTGTTGACTATTCAAGATACATTCCCTGAATATCCTCTGAAGTAATTTATTGACAAAGGATATCTCTATTTTTGGTTATGACTTTAAAGCAATACTGTATAAAAAGGTCATAGAATGGATTTGAATGAACAACAGTTATTGAAAATTCCACAGGCTATGCTGAGGAAATACAGTAATTTTATGTGTGTTCCCATAAAGACTTCCATGATAGTTTTTTTGGTTTTTTGAAACTTTTCTAATTATAATGACACATTGGATCACCTTGAATACTCTATTTGAATATTGAAGCATTTATTGCCTTAATTTAGAATTTAATTCTGAGAGTATCACGCCCAGTTTACAGGTAACAGTTTTGCCTCATTTCAACATCTTTTATATAAATAAGTTGCCTTTTTATTTTTCTTTTACTTTTTTTATTTTTTAAATTGTCTTTACTAGTTATAGATTCATTTGTATGTCATGGTTCAGTAGGAGAAAACAAATGTCAACATTCACACATTCTTCTTACCTTTTTTTTAGGGTTTCTCTACAAGGTGTATACATATTATCCTGATATTTTTAGATAAATGTCTACATATAAAAAATAGATAAGTATATTCTCTTAAGGAGAACTAGAAATGTACTATAGGGAGGGAGAATTGACAGTACTCCTGGTCATAAGGATTTCATCCGTATTTCCATATTTGTTGAGATTACCATATAATTATAATGTACTGAATATTTTATAAGGTTTAGGACTCTTTATTATTTTCTTGCAGTGAATATATGCCAGTCTTAATAATTTAATGTATTTTTTAAATAAATAATTGACTTTTCTTCCCATTCTGCGTGTTATTGCTTGCCCTCTACAATAGAAGTTTATTACTGGTTTCTAATGGTTCATTACTGTTTTGCACTAAATCTTGCCTTCGAGATTTTACCTTTTTTTGGTCACAGTAAGTATATTCAAAGACATCTTGGCATATTTCATGTTTTACTCCATGATTTTATTGAGAATGACTCACTCATTCATCCTTTTTGTCTTGCATCTTGTTTTACTTCTGCTGATGTCAACATCAGTAGCTTTATTTTACCTGATTTGGTATGATTTTGCTAAACCTTGCAATGTAAGAACTAACATGTATGAGAAAATACTATGCAGTGATTCTTACTATCACTTGTGTTTGGTAGAAGTTCACCCTGTAAATCTAGTGTGGAATGGTGAGCATGCAATAATTTATTAAAGTTTATGATGAGCACACAGTGCCTGTGAGTAAAGACAAATAAAAAGTTAAAAGTCTGAATCAGTACCACTGAGAGCAACTGGAAACTTTCAGTCAAATTCTTAGATTGGTCTTAATGGAAAAGGAGCACTCAAATATTGGTGATCTTGACATTTCAACTGACATGTGGAAGCATACTATTCATTACCATAATTTTGCACAGGCTTGCAAAAGCAAAACCTCAGATCTATTTGGGAATGCTTTATATAAGTTACTGAGGATATTGTTGTTCTTGTACATATGTTCTGCTCAGGTGAGAGATTACATATGGACTACAGAGGAAATTCCATATGATTGTCCAGATCAGATGAATTTTGCTCTCCAAAATATTGTTCAGTATTTTTCCTAAATATTTAATTGGAAGGGTTTTTTTTCATTCTTTATCCAGTACAATAATCTATTGACTCAAAGTACTTATTTCTTTGCTGTTTATTCTAAAATTTTAAAAAACAGTAGTGTGATACGCAAATCATCAAACTATTGTTATGATTTTTGTGGTATTGCACTTCACAGGAAGTGGTGCAGCACAAAGGATATTTAAATTATTTGAAAAATGTGGCATAAGAATTTTGCATTAAGGGTAAAATAGTTCTCCAAGTCAGTAGTCAAAGGTCATTTCCATTTGGTCATTCTTTGCGTTTTCTTTTACGTTTTCAGAGAATGCAGTCCATTGTATTCTCAACCCTTGCAGAAAATAAATCAGGGGTCTTAGATTCTTTTTTGTACCCCATTATACATATGTATTTCATTCTTTAATTACCCCTTACCCTTTCAGCATATCAGAGTGGTTTTTGTGGTAATAAATTATTTGAACTGTTGAGGTGGCTTTGACAATTTTTTTTTTTTTTTTTAAATGGAAAATGCACAAAAATGGTGTGGAAACATAGCAGTCTGTTAAAATGTATCTGAAAACACTATTCCAGCTTTGGAATCATATGTTGACCATTTTGAGGTTGATTTCTTGCATAAATGATGAGCAAGAAGTATCTGAAAGTCGAAACAGGGTCCTTGTTGCCTGTCTAGGGGGCTGTAAATGACAGAAATGAGCAGACAGACTGACAAGGATTCATTAGTGTCTGGCTGTTGTCTTTTGTGTGCTGAATGAAAATATCAAAATATCTTAGGTCCATGATTGAATAGTGTAGGAAGTGCTTACATTTCAAAATCCATAGTGGGTCATGAAAGCCAGTTCTCTTCAACTCTATGAAATGTAACAACCCTTCAGGGTAGTTTTTCTTCGCATACAGAACTGTGTTGACTTGTAAATTGGGTAAGTGTTCTGTAAATGTTTGTGTCCTAGTGGTGTGATTCAGTAGAACAAGAACTGAATGGTAGGAACTTGACTCCTTACCTTAATCACCTTCTATAGGGTAGATTCTGCCTATGTGTGGAGTCTGGAACTTCTGGCAAGGTAGGAGCTTTAAAATGAAAATAATCCATTTTAGTAATGTGCAAAGAAACCTCAGTTATTTGCTTGAGGGTCCGTTTTTGTAATTAGCAAGAAAGATTTACCTTGATAGTGGTATTGTTTTGGAGAATGTATGATTTATTGGGAAAGCTGTGTTAGTTTTCTGGGGACTTTTCTGTTTCTGTTTGTTTGTTGTTGTTTTTGTTTTTCTCTTAATGTGTTGCTTTGGGATACGTACTGCTAAAATAATTCAAATACATGCACTTGGTATGGAATAAGAATGCAGGATTTTTTAAAGCTCTATAGGTCACTAGTACTATTTTAATAGTGATAAAATGGATAAATAAAACAGTTGATACAGAAATGTCATATTGATGGTGAGAGCTGTAGGAATATTTTGTGTTATGGGATAAACTGGGCAATATTGTTATTTCAGAAAAAAAAAAAAGTCATCTGACTGATCATCAAACAGCTTTGGATTTGTGGGGTTTTCCTAAAGGAAGGCTCCTGTGGATATCCTTCATTCTGTATCTGAAGTATGACATTGAGCCCCTATGTCAGGTGTTTTGCAAATAGACCCAACATGAGATCTTTCAAGACTTGCTGCTGCCCCTGATACCCTTTATGTAAAAAAAGAGGTTTAATTAATCTCTCAGAGAACCCTTCAGTGGTGTATGGATAATGATTTGGTGGGGAAAGGGGACAGAGAGTCCTTCTGACTTGTAATTGTTTCAGCCTGCTGGAAAGTTTTGTACTTCCCAGCAGGCATTAAGTGTATTATAGTTATGGTTAGATGACAAAATGAAGTTTTTATAGCAGCTATCAACCTTTATTTTCTGTTTAAAAAGGGAAAAATTTATTTCATTAAGAAATAGAAAGTAGATTGTGAAATGTAAAATTTAATCACCTTTTTAAATGTTTCTAAGTGATTCATTAAAAATGAATGGGTACAGTAAGGGAGGAGTTCAAAAATTTCACCCCTTGGCAGTTTCTTTTCTCATTTCTTTTGTTCTTCTTTGCAATGGATTCTAAGAAATGAGAAATGCTCCAGCATCTGTTTTGTCTGTATTATTCCTTGTAGTATTGATACCTGATTTATATTCATATTGATAATTGTATTCATATTTACCCACAGGGAATGTTGTAAGCTGTCATGTGTAGTGGAAAATGCATATGAGTGATCCACTGAATATTGATTTAATAGAATTGTAGAGTACTTCAGTTTGGAAGAATTCTCGGGTTTCTAGTCCAACTTACTGTTCAAAGCAGGGTCAGCCTTAAGGTCAACCTAGGCTGCTCAGGGATGGATTAAGCCTTCTGAAAGCCTCCAAGACTGAAAACTGCACAGCCTCTTTGTGCAGCCTGTTGCATGGTCTGACTCTTAGCAGTGAAAAAGAGTCAGGTTGGTCAGGCATGATTTAACCTTGGTGAATCCCTGCTGACTGTTCTCCATCGCCAAGTTTGGCACATTCTAAGTAATATAAAGGTTAACTTCTCAAGTGCATGGAATGTGACAGTTTTGTTAAGCTATTAGACTGAGGAGTAATTTCAGAGGAACTGTAGTGCACATTGGAAACACAAATGGAAACATTTTGAAGGTCTGGTGGGGACTATTAACCTTGTACCCTTTATATCAGATTCATAGTTTCTCAATGTCCTAGGCACAAGGGAAAGCAGGAAAATTTGTTATAGATGTTTTTTACTTCAGAATGTGAATACTGCTTTTTTGTAGTTCTAAAATTTCTATCAGTGTTTTGTCATTCTGAAATGTCTCTGAGACACTGAGAATCTTTTACTTGGTACTGCAGTAAAAATAATGGCTATTTTAAGAGAGTCACAGCCATGCAACTGATAAGCCCATCTAAAAGTGTGAATCTTCTTTGCTCTTAAGCAAGAAGCAGTTGTCTATAAAAACAGCAGTACTTCCATTAGAGTATCTCAGTCTAACCAGTTCTCAGTGAGGTTTTATTAGAGGAAATATTAGAAGGGCCTAATAGCACAATACCTCCACTGTCTTATTTTTAATGTCACATTCCTTCCTTTTCCTTTTAGTTTTATGACATAGGCCAGTATGACATGACTAGACTCAAGCTTAAACAGAATGACGTATTCTGTTTTCTAGTCAGAATGTTTAAGCCTCATGTCCCAACTGGAACAGAAACTGCAATGTTGAAAATAGACATGTACTTTACAGCCTGGCTGTCAGACATGTATGGCACATAAGTAGACCTAATATTTTTTTTTAATACGTCTGAGGAAAGAATTAATGAAACCACATTTTAAAACCTATTTGGCTATGGATTCTGTTAGCTGTGGACAGAAATGAGAAGGTAAAGGAATGGTCTGTAGGAAATGTTGAGGCAATCTCTTGCGGCATATAGAGAAATTATTAGGCACAAGGTCTTGAATATGTTTATTTCTTTTCCATTTGAATTAAACTTCCTCTAAATGATATGTTAATAACATCTGAAAAAAGGGGAGGCACATGGAGTTTATATATAATAGCTACCAATTCAATTCTACATAAGCAGACTTTAGTGTTTCTTTTTTAGTCTAGGCCCCTATTATATTTGTTGTAGACATTAAAGATCAGCTAGCCAAGAGATACCAATATTTCTAGGATATGTAATCAACTGTAGTATAGGGATACCTGAACCGTGGCAAAAAAGCAGCTCTTGGAGTCAGCCTTAATTCATTAACATGGAGTTAATGAGCTAAGTTTTATTGCTCCAATAAAAATACTACTAGTTCAAGAAACAATTTCTATTTTACATGGAATAGAGCATATAAACCATATGTTGTATATACTTACTGAACAACATTTAAATTTTGATAATAATTCGCCTGCTCTCATAATTAACAGAGGAGTTAACAGTATTTCAGGCATGTTCTAGGTTAATGAGTTATTGTGTTGCTTATTGTGCAGTTAAATGAAATAACTGAAGAACACGGAATCTACAGGCTGGTGGCAGTGCTATTACTGTGTCTAATATATCTTACAAGATACTGAACTGCTGCCTGTGGGGGATATTCCTTAGAAGAAATTTTCACAGCTGTAACTGCACTTCCTTTTTTAGATGTGTCTTGTTAATCTTAGCTTTAACATATATAGTAGGCTTTTAATTTCATTTTTTCATTTCAGAAGTGCAATGAATTCTACAGCTACTTTAAAAAAAAAAAAAAGTGAACACAAAGGAAATACTTGTGAATACAGACAAAGCCAGATAAATTACATAGGCAGCAGTAGTGGTCAGTCAGAGCCATTTGGGCATATAGTCAGTGGCTATATGGTTATGCAGCCCTTATTGTTTTTATTTGGTTTACTCTGCAAGATTTATGAAATGAAAAAGAGTAACTTGCTTTATGTGGTGCTTGAAATTAGTTTGTTTTAGAGTAAAATCACCAAAATTGGGGGTAGGAGTTGAAAAATTGAGAACCTGTGTTTTTTGTGGTTTTAGGAAAAAAAAAAAAAAAGGTTTACATATTCTTCTGTCACATGGGTATTAAAATGCAAGGTAGCATTTGAAGTTCCTTAACCTATTTAGGACTAAAATTATAAGTTTCTATGGAGAGTCATTTTTAATGATCTGTCATTATTAATGAGCATTTGAGCACCATTAAGAGTCTGATTTTTAACTTATGGTGAAAGTAAACTGTTAAAAAGATAAGCTGTAAAAAGGTTATTCAAGTCATATAAAATTGTTCTCACATCCAGATAATGATTTTTTTTTCTAGCCTTTTTAATATTTGACTTTGGTATTACACTGCTCTTTTTTCATTTCAAGGATACCTGAAATGAATCAGAAAGAATAGTGCTGGTTGACTGTTATAGTACTGGTTTTGTCCTGCCCTTATTCTGTTTCTTTCCAGCTTGTGACCCAATTCCAAGGTTTCAATTACATTGTTAGGGAAACAGAAGAAAGCGTCTTATCAGTCGACTATTGGCAAAAGATACCAGGAATGCAAAATATCTTACTTATTTGTACATTGGTTTATGGAACAGAAATCATCTGTAGCATTGAAGATGACAAATGCATATACCAACTTTTTTCTTCTCTCATGAGAAAGAATCATACTTTCTCTTAAAATCAAATTAAAAAACCCTAAATGCTTAGCTGATAATACTACTGGCATTTTTTCAGATCTGTTCCCTCTGATGTGCTGCCACTGTCTTTTCTCAAGGTATTTTTGTTGTCATTATGAATCATTTTATAGGAAACAAGGCAGAAGGAAATTGAAAAGGCAGCAAGGTTTTGTCTGAATTGGTTTTGCTGCAGCTCTTCGAAACATGTTTTGAGATGGATCAAGGTACCCGTTACCTTGCCAATCATAAAGCATATACAAGTTCTTTTATTGGTAAATAAATAACTAAATAACTATTCCATCACTCCAGATCTCTGATGGAGACATGCAGCCTCAAGGTATGCAGGATCACTACTTCTATAATGATAACCTCTCCTTTTAACAGAAACAACTGTATAAAACACATAGCAAAGCTTTTTTTCAAAGAAAACTGGCAAACTTCAGCAGAGTCAGTCATAGGAATAAGTGTAAAAAGGAAGGTTCTCTGTCAAGAAGAATGGATGAATTGGTCACCCATAAAAATAAATGGCATTGAAATACATAAGGCATTCTATGTGCTTACATGTCTTACAATGAAGACATTTGATCCAGACAAGGTTGAAATGACCCAAATGCAAGCCTTTTATGCAGAAACAGACCCTTTTTTAATAAAAACCAAAGTGAATTCACTTATTCCTGTGAATAAGGGCTTATAATAGAAACTAACAAACTACAGAAATGTGAGTAGGCGTCATTATAATTAACGTTTTGTTCTGATTAGTAAGATAGTTTGGCTAGATCATAAGTGTTATAGTTTCAAAATCTTTCATGGAATTTTTTTCCCTCTCCCTTACCAACTCTGAGGTTTGAGAGCTAATGGCCTGCCCCCACTACCTATTCCTACAGCCAGCTAACAAAGGATGGCTGATAGCCACTATTTGCTGGGCTGGTGGAAGCCCTTGAAAGAAACTCCCTTGGCTCAGCCCCCCAACTCCACACACCCTGGCTTGTTCTTTGGAGAGGGCAATCGCCGCTACATGGATGGGCTACAGACTCCCAGAGGGCCAATGGCATTTGCAGAAGAATTGCTAAGCCTCCACACCCCCCAACACTTTCAGACAAAAGGACAAGGGGAGGGTCTCTACACTGCCCATGGGAAAGGTTTCAGCATGTCTCCTGTGACTGCCATTTTCCCATGTGAGTGGGNAGTTAAGAACTGTTATCCTTTTCGGATTAAAGACTCTTAATTGTGAAGGTTTTGGTGTTTTATGGGAAGAGTCCCCATTCGNACACTGCCCATGGGAAAGGTTTCAGCATGTCTCCTGTGACTGCCATTTTCCCATGTGAGTGGGTTTTTTTGGAACCAGCGTCTCTCCCTGATCGCTGTCTCTGCCTCGCCAGAGCGTGGGAGTGACTTTTGCGACGACCACCTCATGAGACTTGGCATCGCCTCCCACTGTCTGTAAATATAACTGCACTGGAGGGGGAGAGACGGGACTTGATCTGTTTGAAAATTTTGACTATAGTGTTGCTGTTTGTTCTGTTTATA
>VXAU01003688.1:995871-1028345 GCA_013399695.1 Formicarius rufipectus | reverse complement strand
ATATTTGTAGTTAAGAACTGTTATCCTTTTCGGATTAAAGACTCTTAATTGTGAAGGTTTTGGTGTTTTATGGGAAGAGTCCCCATTCGTAGTCCAGATAAACATCTTAGTTTTCTTTTAAACTGAGGCAATGAATATCAGTTATTTGGGGTTTTTTTTGGGTTGAGGAATTGAAACCATGCTAAGCTAAACCTGTAATTCACTTAGAAAGGTCAATTGTTTTTAAAAAATACCCTCTTTTTTTTGTTTTTAAATTGAAAGTCACTGGGTGCTGTTCTTTTAATGAGATTTTTGTTGTGTGTTTCACTGCAACCCCCTTCCCATGCTATTTACTCTGAGATTGTGACCTTACTCTGGGTCATGATTAATTTTAATCTTTTGGTGTGATTTTTGTCATGGAGTAAAGGATAATATGCAATAAATCACAACATGGGAAAAGTTATTTTCTTGAACACTAGTTGCTGTGATTTTTCAGTAGCACACTGGTAAAGAATCTTGATGGTTGCCATTAACCCTGAGTACAGGGTTACTTTATCCTTCCTGAGTTACTGAAAGAGCTTATAATGAAAATAAAACCTTCTTCCAGAAGGAGCTAGAAGTGTCTGTTCATAGCAAATATTTAAAGGGATGATAAATTCTCAAACTGATATAGATTAAACATGAATGATATTTGTAGTTATTATAATTTGTTGAGAATCTGACTTTTCTGTGTATCCTAAATCTGGTCTTGCAGAATTCTACATGAAAGCCTTACACAAAAGCCTGTGTATTCAAGCAGGCAGATGTAAGAGAATTAATTGTCTTATTGCATAGCTGCACATTTTAAGAACTTTACCTTAAAAGTCAAGACACTAGACCTATCTAGGCAGATGTACTTAAGTACAGGAAAAGCGTAGGTTAACGTGTACGTTTTGTGATGGGTTTTCTGATTTATCTTTGGTGACATAGATTCTGTTTATTGGTGTGGTTGAAGTTGCCCATGAAGACCGGGGCTTGTGAATGTGAGGTTGGTCCTGTCTGTCTACAGAGAACCTCATGTGCTTAGTATTCCTAGTTGGGAGGTATGTAGCAGACCCTGTCTGTCTGTTGCCTGTCCTTGTGCTCCCTCTAATCATGACTCCTAAGCTCTCGAATGGCCCCTCATCCATATGCAGGCAGAGCTCTGTACACTGCAGCTGGTCGCTGACATTGAGGCTGACATCAGCTCCTTGTACCTCCTGCCTATCCTTCCTAAAGTGCCTGTATCCTTCCATTTTAACACTTCAGTCATAGGAACCATTCTGCCACATCTCCGTGGTGCTGATAAGATCATAGCCCTACAGTGTGTCTTTATAAGGCTAATGTTTTTAATAGATATAAAGTGCTATATAAAGCAGATGACTCACCACAGATAATAAAACCAATTGTAACAAGTGTAACTGTAGTTGAGAATGGAAGCTATTGCATACAGATACATTAATGCATCTTGAAATACTTTAAATATTTTTAAGTTTTCTAGGCATATTTTTATAACTGGCATTTTGTTAGACTTCCTTTGTACCACTTACTGTAGTGTCAATTCTAGGAAAATATTCTGCTTCACCAGGAGCAGCATTTTCTTAAGCATTTAAAGCTGTCAGAGGTACAGGAAATAAAAAAGAGATTTTACTGGCTTCATTGGTCTGCTCTGATCCATCAAAATCTCTGTAGAGGAAATTTATGTTGATTAGAAGTCTAATGATGAATCCTTTCTTGAAATCTAATTGCTTGTTAAAGGTACAAGAATGAACAAGTAGGAGGTTGTTACCCTTTATACAGGTTGGGTAAAATTCCAGCTGGCAGGGTGCTACTATCCTCATCTTATTTATGTTCTGTACTTTAGCCTTGATGTGGATATAATAGTAGCTTCTTTTACTTTCTGCATGATTTGGGTTCCACATTCTCTGCGAATTATTCCTGGTCTACAGAGATGTAAGGGAGAGAAAAATAGAACTGTAATTCTATTAAGAATCAGGATGGTTTGGATCTTTATATATATATATATAATATATATAAATAATTGGCAGTTAATTCAAATTCACTGGACTATTTTTTTCCTTTCTGCTCTTAGGTCATGGCCAAATGAGAATGTCTAGAAAAAATAAAAATCTGTAGGACTTGAGAACAATGCAGTTATATGGGGTGGGAGGGGCTATTCATCCCTCAAGTATGTAATTGTGAAGGGAATTAGTACTTTTATGTGAAAGGGTATTAGCAAAACTGAGATGTCACTGAAGAGTCAAGGAAAAACTTGAAAAATCCTGTGAGTTCTGCCAGAACTGAGATTAGTACAAGAGCTTATAGAACGACTGCATGACAATAAGACCATTCTTTCTCAGAAGTATCTATGAGTGTACAGTTTACTGGAAAATGGTCAACAAAATTTGGAACAAAAGCAGTAGCATAAGTATTATCTGTAGATCTTGGGCATTATTTGTCTCGTAGCCAATGCCCTTAGTGGAGCCTTAACCTGAGACCAACAGGCATTGCCCAGGGAACGAAGCTGTCAGGGGAAATTTCCTTAGGCACCCCCTGCTTATTTTGGCAGCCTTTTTCTGGCCCTATACACTGTAGCTCTGGGATCTCTTTGTGAACCTCTCCCTTCCAACCCTAACCCTTGATACTCAAATAAGTCTTTTGCCTGGACCAACAACCATAACCTGGAGAGAGAGGTTTTCAATGGAAATTTCTTTTGGCAGCCTTCCTCTTTGGAAGGCCTTTATGCTCTACTTATACTGCAGCTCTAGGACCTACTTTTTTTCCTGAACCTTAACTCTAAGCCTTCATCTGAGTCTTAACCCAAAACCTATAAGGAAAATTTTCTGCAGCCCACCTCTTGCTTTTGCAGCCCTTTTCAGCCTTACTTGGCAGCTTTAGACTTTTATTGTTTACAAACCCTGAGAAAAATTGTAGGTCTTAATGACAGTTTAGGAAAGTGTGTTTGACACCTTTTAGTCTTTTAGGAAAATGTATCAGTCCTTCATTGATATACAGAATGTGCTGTAAATTCATATGCTGCATGCTGAAAAGGCAGGCTGTTAGTGTTACTCTTCTTGGATTCTTGTTCTTATATATTTTAGTTTATACTAAAATTCATACCGAGCGGAGATATTACTTTTATGGCATGGAATGTATTAGAAGATCTGTCTAAACTCCTTCAGATGAACATATGTGGTGCCTGAAAGTACGTGTAAAGAAGATTGTCCTCTGCTATCCAACTGCTATATTCTCTCAGTCACCCAAATTCAAATGCCTAATCTTGTGGATTCATGATGCATACAGAAGCAGTGTGCTTAACAAGGATGGGAGCACCTCTACATTTCACTTGAAGGAAGAAGTGGCCTTAAGAGATTTGAGTGAATATCACTGTCATGCTTATTTTAAAAACAAGTTCAACTACATTTTTAACTTGAAGTTTAATAACATATAATAGTATTTTTCACTATAGCATCTGACAGAAACAATTATGTTTTCTTCTGTATGGAGTGAAAAAAATCACCTTTGCTCATTAAGTACATGCAGAATTTAATTTCACATGGTGTGTCTGTTTCACTGGCAGATTTTGTAATGTGACTTGAACAATAAAGCTCACGTCATCATCAAAGTGGCAAGAGTTTAAAAATCTGTCAGTTTTATTGCTTAAAATAGAACTTGATACTTCAGAAATTCATGATATTTTCAATTCATAAAATGAGAATTTTAATTTATAATTATTTGGCTTTGGCCAGTTCTGTCTGAAATATTAGGAATCAGAACTTTGTCGCTGCAGATATTTGTATTTGATCTCAAGTAGCTTTAATGTTTTCTTGCAGTAAAGGTAAACCACATTATTTAATATATTATTGTTGCACGCCATGGAAAGTTTAATCTTTTAGTATACAGTGAAATAGCATACTTTCTTAGATCCAGTGCTTCAAAAGCACTTGAATCTCAATGATGGAGAGGAGTGCCCAGCTGGAATTCCTGTCATTGTGCTGCCTAACTTGCCATCAGTTAGTTTTCTAGGCACCTAAGTGCATGTAGAAAGTTTGCCTCCGTTCTATCACAGTTAAATGACTTGGCACATATTTTGTGCTCAAGCCTGCTTCAGATTCTCAGAAAACGGTCCTCCAGCAGTTTCCTGAGAGAGACTACATTCCACAAGCCTGTTCTTTGATACACCACAGGCTTGAATACCTTTTCTTCAAAAATATAAGTCCATTTTGTTAATGTGGGTAGTCTGAGATCCCCTGTCTTTCCAAGTGTGAGGGATTTTACCCTACTCTTTCTTTGTAGGTGAATCTTGGAGTTGAAGGCTTTGGATAATTTGTTTAGAGGCCCTTTCCAATCTTTTATTGAAACTCTTCTCCTGTGGCATGAACAATCAAATAATTGTTGGAGCAGAAAAAAAGTGAGCAAAACTGTATGAAGATGGAAATTTTGAAGATGCCTGTTCTTCAACTCATACTTTAAGACTAAGGCAATTTAGAATGGGCAGATATTTTTTGAAAGCACAAATCCAGTCTTCAGAGCAGGTTTCCTTTAATTTTTTTTTTTTATTTTTTTTTTTTTTTTATCATCTAGCAACTTTGCTGGTGTTCCCTCCCTGCCAGGCTGAGAGATTTGGGCTGCTGCAGTGACTAATGTTCTTCCTGCCTGCCAAAATTTCTTATGAATAACCAGTAGACAGTTTTTATTCTAGATCAGTTATTTTAAAATTTTTTCTTTAATATATAGACCTCTTTAGAAAATTCACATTAATAACATTGTACAGCATTCAAGAACTTGCTTTTCTTTATATACTGTGGACTATTTTAGAGGCAGCTGGGAGATGGGTTATATTAATTATAGAAGAAGCAGATTTGTTGCATCTCCATGATTCCTCTCTGAGAATACCAGTTCCTTTCAGATAGAAAACTGTATTTAGTGCTTTTCTGCTATTTCACGTGATCAGGCTTTAGGTTAATGACCTCTAAATAAGAAACTTTATCATTTTCAAGTAATTGTGTTTGAATTCTGCAGTCCTTTTCAGCTGAGGATCTCCAGAGCTAATGGTTACTTCAGAGTAAATTATTTACCTCAAGTATATAATGTATATATTGTAACATATTTAGTTCTTCAAATACTCTTCATGTTAGCCTGAGATACTCAGTAAAAGCAGTAAACTTATATTTAGAATAGCTTTAGCTATTTTCATAAAGACAAGCTGTTTCCAAAATGTAGGTATGTAGGTGCATTGTGGGAGTGGGACATTTAGAGGTTATACCACTAGCAGTATGGTGCACTTACAGTTAATTTATTTTCTTTTTATGTGCAACTTAATTCCTTTTCACTGAGGCTGAAAAAAAAAAATCAATTTCTATGATACGTCACCCCTTCAAAGTCATAACCAATGCTGCTGATTCATGACATGATTACCATGCCTTCAAAAGTTCAATTAGCTCAATCTGAAGTAGAATTTCCAAAGGCAATGTTGTCCTTTGAGGTAATATAAATGTCAGAAAAAATGTACTAGCTGAATAAATATCCTCCACTTATACTTAAATATGAAGACTATAGATTCTACTTATGGCACTTAAGCAAATAGAGCCATATTGTAGAAAAGGTTGCAAATATGCCTTTTAACCATGTGAATTCTGTCCAAAAAATTGATATTAATAAGAATAGACTTGCAATTCCAAAGCATGGTCTGTCTCCAAATTGTGTATTTTTGTGAAAATTTTTCTGCTTTGAAGTCAAACCCACTTGATTCCATTTATTTGCTGTCACTATTTTCTGTGTATTGGTGACACTTCAAATTAAATTTCATATAGAGTTAAAGTGAGAGGAACAACATTATTTCAATTTTGAGAGTTTAGCTGTTTTGGTGTGCAGAAGGTTTGGCATGATGTGCAGCATTCATTGACCTGGGCTCTTCACTTTTGCGTATTGTGGATACAACTCTGTTTCTCCTTTGAAAAGGTGACAGTTGCATGATCTGTGCAGGCTTCACTTCTGTTAACCTGGTAATGTAAAAAAATCTATTTAGGATAAAAGTTGCATTGGAAAGGGAAACTGAGATAAGTAGTGGCCCAAAGTTACTATGTATTTTTTCTTGAGGGGAAGAAAAGTTTTGTGCTTTTGAGAACCCTTTGTTTGACCTGGAGTCTGAAAACCCATGTGTTGTGAAAAATATGCAGAAAATCATTAGTTGTGTTTTTGCTTCAACCTGTGATATGAGGTGCACAGCTAAAAGTTATGGGACAAGGAGGAATAATTTAGTAGGGATGCTCCTCTTTCTAGCATTAAATCTATTAAAACAATGGTTTGGGTTCAGCAAAAATTCCTCAATGAGCCAAAATGGAGAATAGGAGAAGCTGTCCATTTTCAGTTCCTGTGCAGTGAAAATATTGGTTTCATTGTGAATCAGTTACCAAAAGCTGTTAGAACCATCAGGCATAATCCAAGCCCTGCAATCTATTTGAAAACATTATTTTTTACATGGTGGATTTTAATACTGCTCCCCATCTTTTTTCTACTACTGGGAAGTGTTTCAAAGATGTGGAGCAGTGATAATGATGTTTATTACACAGAATCTGGTGTAATAGCTCCAGCATTTTTTCTGGGGAGTAATGGAAGGATTTGATATGAGCAGCTTGGTTTTATGTTTAGTGTTGGAAAAAGTAATTACTATAAGGTAATTGCATTTCTGCTGTTTTCATTTGGAACATAAAATGACTATTCCCACACAATTTAGGATGAAATCTGGTCAGATTTTGATAAAATCCCATTTAAATATGCGCCTGTGAGAATCGTGCTCTATCTGATAAATAGTAAATGAAAGTTGTAGTGGAAACAAGGCAAAAGTTCATATTTCTTACATTGGTCGAATGATCCTAATGTTGCACAAGACTTGAGTGTTGAAGGGAAAAAACCCTTGATTCTTTTGAAAGTTTGTTGGTTTTTTTTAATGACACATCGGTTTTGAATTCTGTGTGGTATTTGCCTTAATAAATATCTTACTTTTTCTTGCTTAAAAATTAAAATATTAACTTGTCATGATTTAGGAATGGTATTCTCCAATTTAGTAGTTCCACTAAAACCACGCTGTCACTCAATACCCCCTTGCCACTGCACTTGGAAACACAAAAGGCAAAGATCACATATTGAGATGAGAACAATTTACTGGAAACAGCAATGAGATAAGAAAACAAACAGTAACAACAACAATATTAATAACAAAAGGTGTAAGATGAAGAAGCGATTTACACAGAAAGTTCATGACAATACTGATGGTCTCTTCCCCAACATGTTTTCTCCCCACCAGAAGAAACACTCTTCTTGGAAGTGAGTCCCTGACCCCCACCCGAGCAATGACTGGAGTGCTGTACAATAAGCTCTGTGTCTTAGCCACACCCCCTCGTGGCTACTGCAAAAAATTAACTCTGTTTTGGACAGAACCAGGACATAACTAAAGATTTATTGCTGGGGATGTTTTGTTTTGTTGGTTTTATTTGAGACCTGAGTAAGAATCCTAGCCAGCTGGTGCACAGTTGGCATAAATCAAAACTTCTGGCAGTGTTCCTTTGTATCCCAGAACAAAACATAGGTTTTGTAAGCACAGTTGCTCCTCAGTGAGGCTAAGAGTGCCAACTCAGGTAACAGTATTTGTTTCAGAAAGCTGAAAACTGCCCAGTGACATAAGAACTGGCTTTGTGACTATCTTTTGTAATTATCAGAAGTATTATAATATGCACATAACTAAAGGAACTCAAATAGACTGCTTTATTTTTTTGCTAAAAAGTTACATCTCTGTGATACCAGAACTGCCTATTATAGAAATGATTACAAGTCCCAAACGGAATTGTGGCTTAAAGTGTCAAGTAAGAGAAGAAACTGATTAACACTTGAGGAGGAATAGCTCTCATTTTTTGAACAATCTTGGCAAGAGAGAAATAACTGTCTTAATATCTTCCTAAGGTGATGTTCTCCAGGGTTTTGAAAACTGTCAGAGTAAGCACTTCGTTCTTGCTAAGAGATACCCTTAAATTGTGTCACATGATTTTATGTAGCATATATGCTGTACAAGTACGGTCATTTAGAAGAGCCTGTGTGACAGGTGAATGGAAAGTATTTGAAAATATCCTGCATCAAATATTAGAAGTATTAGCACAGAGAAGATAGTTCTCTTCTATAGAAAGCAAGGGAAAGCAAATAATTTCTGTTTTTTTCCAAATTCAGACTTTAAGCTGTGTTGATCTCTTTGATGGATTTGCTTTGGATCAACTCTGCATAACTTGCACAGTGTCTGCTCCCTGAAGTTTTGAAATTTTTTTTTTTTTTTGCAAAAGCCAAGTGATAACAATGAACAATTTAAAGACAAATTTATTATACCCTTTTTGATGAGGAAAACAAGAATATGAGTTTACTGACAAGAAGCCCCAAAATACTGAGTAGCACCTCAATTACCTCATCTCATGTCTTGAGGCCATAAATTAGTATGGATTTTGAACAATTGTATTTTTGTAAAGCTCCAAATAGCTTGAAAATAATGAACTTAGTGTAAACTAATCAAAAATATTCCTATCTTTGCTTCAGGTGTAGAAGTATATTTTTCTTCATCTTAGAAGTGTATTTTTAATTGAATTGCGACACCAGAGGCTGGACCCACAGGTATGAGATAAGGCAAGAGACAGGGAAATTGGAGAATACTGTAAAAATAATTGAAGTTCAGGACTGTTTTAATGAATACATTTATCCAGAAAAAAGCTACTTTGTTTTCTAAAGACAAAGATATTCTTTTTTTCCTGTTGATGAATTTGAAGTACTGCTACCACCAAGACTGAGCCACTTTCTTGATAGGCCAGTGCTATTAAACATCACACAAAAAGATATCAAAGGAAATGCACAAAGAAAGGGCAACATTCAACTCTTTACTGGAGGTGGCCAACAACAAATATAGTTTGTGTGAAATTTGAAAACAGTGTGATTACTTTAGGAAATCAGGCATGGAAAGGAAAATAGGAACACTTGAATGTGATAACAGTTTGTGTGTAATAAGTGGCAGCATTTTGAATTGTAAAGGTTGAATTCTGAAACCATTGACTCCAGAATATTTAGATATATTTAGATGTGATTTTCAAAGTGTCAAAGCTAAAGGATATGGAAATAGTAATATATTCCACAGCAGAGGTAGATCCTAGTCTTTTGGATATGGGAGCTGTGAAATGGTCTTATCAGTCTTATAAAACATATAAATTGGTAAAAAGACCATCTTGATATTGGGATGGTAGCAAAACTAGAGAAGAATGAGTGAAATAACTAAGCATGAAATAACTAGGAACAAGTTGGATGACTTGCAATTAACCAAGTGATATTTTCCAAAATGAATCATTCCTAGACTTTTCTGAAAACGGAAACAAAACTCTTAAAAATAAATTTTATAATTTGCCTGTTGATCATAACTTACTATATACTAGTACTATGTATTCTGTTGGTTGCTAAAATTATTTCAGAACTTCTTGAAAATATTCAGGTACATATAATTGCACTAGTAATATTGTGCTGCCCTTGCTTTCTGCTTTGCTGACGAAGGACCTAATTTTACTCTTTTAAATGCTGCTCATCATTCCATGTTCTCTTAATCATGTTCTTTCAGCCTTGAACACTTGTACTTCAATTAATTTCATGAATTATTGTTTACTTTTTTAGCTCTGTAGTTTTGTACTTCAATGTTCTTAGCTCTTGTCAGTATTAGATCTCTATATCCTTCATTGACTCACTTAATGTAGTAGCAGTTCTAAGGCTGGATTTCTGATTGTTCTGATTGTTTAATGCATTTTCTGAGATTGAGACACATCAGACTGGATGGCTCCTGTTGTCATCCATTTTCATACTTCAATGAAGTTAAAATTGAGTTTTGTGGTATTATTTATATATAATAACTTTAGATTTGATTTTGAATCTTCTGGCATCAATGATTGTGTAAAACAGAGCATCTAATAATACGACAACCAGATGAAGTATGGTTTAGTAAAGTATCCGATTGAAATGTAGGGCATGTAGGTCCTCTTTACTCTTAGTCTAATGACAGAACAGTGATGAGACAGATGCTTCATTTCGGTGTGCTGTAGTTAATCTGCCTGTAAATAGGCATAACTATGCTAATGTGCATATAGTGTATTCATTAGACTTTCAAAGAGCTATAGGAGAAAATTTGCTATTAAAAGGCATGATTTCTGTATTATCCCTCTTCGGTTTAGTCTAGGAAATCCTGATCTGACTACCGGACAACTGCAACCTTTTGAATAATCTAAGTTTTTAACTTAATACTAGTTTGTTTGTGTGTGTTTTTTGGTTTTTTTTGTTCCCCCATCCACGAGGGACTTCCTTTATTTCAAAACTAAGAAGTAGCTCTGTTCTTTCAAAGAAAGCCAAAACACATAGTGTAAAGAAAGAGTAATGTACTTGAAAAACCTTATGAAAGAAGCCTAAACTTGGTGTGGAAATAAAAAGTCCTCTTCCATCAAACTCCCCCAGAATCTGCCATCCAGGCAAGATACTAGGAGATGGTGATATACTGACTTGTAGCATTTTCCTGGGAAAGTTTGTTTATGACTCTGTGTTTTAAGGTCTTGTGTGGTGACCAGATAATGAGAGTGTGCAGTGGTCAATTAAGAAGGTGAAGAGAAGTCTTATTTTAGATTATATGTAATTTCAGAGGATTGTGTTATACTGTGTAAATGTAAAATGGTACCTAAGGCCTCCAGATGTAAAACATGTATATATGCATGAAAACAGCTAAAATGAGACCAAAGCATTAGATTCATTGACAGTGGTTTTTGCTAAATTCACATCATGAAAGTATTGAGGGAGGTGAGGGGGTTTTTTTGTTTTGTTTTGCTTAAGGTGAGTTTAAATAATTTCAGGCTGAGATTCTCATTAACTAGGAAAATATTAAGATGAAATAACTTGAATAAGACCAACGTAACCTGTCAAATGAATAGATTTACAGCCACAATTGCTGCAAGGTTTTCATGTGCAAAGTGTATCCTCAAACTTTAAGCAGAGAGTGTTTCAGATCAGGTCCATCTGATAAAGACTCAGTTGACAATATTGACAGGTTCCAGGTACAAAAGATATTTTCTTAGTCTTCAACAAAAGACAAATAATTGCTCATTCTGTGGAAGAGTATTTGCTCAATAATTTAACTAGAAGATTTAGTATCCTTTAGTATAATTCTTGATAAGCCATATCTTCATTGTCTTAATATTTCTGCTTTAAATATCCTGTACCTGCTTTTATAAATTTTTTTCTCTTCTTTTTGTTTTGAAAAAATGTTGACATATAATTGCATTTGTTTGTGTGGAAATAGAAGTAGCCATTCTTCTTTTTAACTTTTGGGAACTGTTACTTCAATCACCTTAAAAAAACCCAAAACTCTATCAATGTCTGGAATGGAAATTTTAATTAAACCTCTGGATGCCAGTCTTATAATGTAAGATATAGTATACACAGAAGTACAGAGGCTTCTCATGCCAAGAATGTTAATTGTTTTTTCCTCATAACTGTGAGCATTTTAGACTATTCTAAAATGAAGTTCTTGGTTTCTTAATTTTATGTCAGACTCTATAAAAAACTGTATTGTTCTCCCTTGGAGAAGTCTTGCATAATTCAGTAATAAAACAAATATGCTTTAATGGTAAACAAAATAAAATCCTCCCTATAACTTTTGCAGCCCATATATTGACTAAAATGGAGACTGTACCTAGTTGTCAGTGCATTTCATGTAATGAATATGTGTTTTTCTATCTAATTTAGAATTAGGATAGTTTCATAAATGTGCTCTGATGTCCCTGAGGACATTGTCAGTGTAAATGTAAAAGCCAAATGGCCTCCACAACTCCCTCCTAAGACCATGTTTCTGTCTTGGAAGTAACAGAGTATAATATGAGATGCAGCAGTTGCCAAGGTAACCGTTCTTTTCTCCTTTGATAGCAGCAGGTGAATGGTTGCCTGGATATCCACAGTATTTCCTGGACCTCTAGTAATTCAGTAAGGATGTATACATGCTTTTTCAGGCTTGTTTTTTCTCTCACAGGAGCTTGAACTGAAATCCTAAGGTACATGATAAATATTAAAATATAATCCAATATTATTCAATAATTATTCTTCCTCTAATGCTGTGGTTTTAATATTAATAGGTTAATAATCTTTTCATATGCAGAATATTAGGCCAAGGTCTTTTTTGTATTATGACAGTTCTTTTCAGAAGAACTTATTTT
The DNA here is from genome assembly GCA_013399695.1 of Formicarius rufipectus. NCBI lineage: Eukaryota > Metazoa > Chordata > Aves > Passeriformes > Formicariidae > Formicarius > Formicarius rufipectus. The sequence goes on along the minus strand of VXAU01003688.1, from coordinate 1,016,085 downwards.
CTGATTCATTGTTTTTTATATCTTGGTTTACTATTTCAAGNNAAATTTAGCGAATTAGCTCCACATTTATATCTAGAGCTAATGAGAAAAATTCTGCAAGCAGAGTTTCTGCTTTTTATTGTACTGTCTTCTAATGAAATCAGTAAGATGTTTGAAAATAAAACCAGACTTTGAAGATACATGCGAAAGTTCTCATGAAAATGTGACATAATAATTATTTTCTTGACCACGCTTTTTTTTGTTGTTGTTGCAGTTAGTCTGAATCCCATCAGTATAATTATATACTCCAGTTCAAAAGACTCATCCTGTGTTGTATTTTGTCAACTCAATTTTGCACATTTTGAATAAAATTACCAGATATTAGAATCTAAGTCTTCAGTGTGTCATAATTAAGTTTTAGATTTGTTGTGATTTGTTGAATTATAGCCTCACTCAGTCTGTTGGCAGACCCAGAAAGAATCTATTGCATTGTTTATACCAGTTTGTTGGCTTATTACATGCATGTAGTCCTAATGTGAGGAAAATCTTAAACCTGGCACAAATGGAATATGTTTTAAAGGTTTCAACTGTTTGTAAAATTGACCTCTGAACACGTGATATATATGTGGCCTAAATTCTAGCTGCTAAATACATGAGAACTGATCAGTCCTCCTCACAAAATCTCTAAATTTAGCACTATATGTGAAATAGCATTTCTTAAAGGAAATTTAATCTTTCTTCATAATTCTGCTGCTATTGTGAATAATACAAGTGTCCTCAAAAAAGCATTGCAACCAAACTGGAAGTACGTAAGTAACCTGGCCAAATAAAGCAGTCAGCCATATTTAGGAAGAGGTGGACAAGGCAGGCTCAAAGCTGTTTGATCTAAAAATTGAATACATATTTTCAGTGGAGTTATTCTGTGTACTAGCAATGATGAGAGATTTGATGGAAATACTGTTTTTATTTATTTCTTATTTTTTTCCCAAAGCATTTGGTTTCTGAAAAGTAGGATTTGTGCTGGGAATTAATTTTTCAATGCTGACAGTGAAACTGCATTATAGCAGAAGTATAGTCTGCCTTCTCCTGGTTACTAAAATAAAATACAAGGTATGTCGTTGTGTGGTATAGACAGTTCTTGGCTCAGAAGTAGATTATTTTACCCACCCTAAAAAGGGGTTAGGGAACAAGTTTGAAGAATCCATCTTAGCCAGGACTACCATCTGACAGGTAGACTCAACATCTTGACACTACTGTAAATGTTAATGTTAGCTCTGCTTTGTTTTGATAGCCTTGTCAGACACTTATTTACCAATAGTACTTTCTTAAGTAGATCAGACTCATAGAATTAACAAAACTACTGTAATTCCCTGTCTGAGGACACATTTCTTTTACTGAGGGGTGTAACTCCAAACATATGTGATAGTTGTGTTCTTCTCCCTTTATGATTTGACACTAAATCCTGTATCTCAAGTGAGTGACCGGGAATGACTGAAGCACAACTGTAAGATTCTGGGTTGACTTAGAAATTATGTGAACTGCATCAGCTTGTAACAGACCTCTGCAAAAGTTCTGGAGAAGCTTTTAAAAAAAAAAAAAAAAAAAAATTGTTTAAATAGTACAATAAATTTCTCTTCCAGTGGAGATTTCCAGCTTCAAGTCTGCAGTTAAACAATGGCAAACCAAGAAATGTTACGAGAGGTGCTAATCGTTTCTGAATGAAAGTGTGTGCCTTGTTGATACGTATCTATTCCCTCTGGTTCTATGTATGATGGTTTTGATTTATAAAGGCTCCCATTGGTGGAACAGGATGGAAAATAGGGTCCGTTTAAACTGAAAAACTAGTACTCCTGTGTAGCTCAGTAGTGAAAAACTTACTGCAATATGAAACAGTGTTCTACCCTTGAAGGTTCCGACTTCAGTACAGTTGATTGTTAAAATCAAAATAAGCTTAACCAAATAAAAACCAATGAACAAAACTGTGGATGTGTAGATCCTCCTAAAGTTGCATTTCTCTGTGATAAATTATCTACCAGACATGTAAAGTGCATCTAGAAACTGTAAGTTCCAGGCATGTGTTTCCTTCAACACTATTATACCAAAGGTGAATCACTGAATTGTCTGTGTTGTATTTTCAAAATCTTAGTTTATAGAAGTAAAGGTCAGCACTTGCTGGGAATTTAACAACTCTGGTGAACTAAAACTGCAAAATACAAACCTGTGCATCTGGATAACAGCATTGAAATAATTTAGTATCACATTTAAAATGGAAGAATCACTAAATTTATTTATTTTCCTTAATGATTATGTTTAGAGTTAGGCTTTTATTTTTGTGTATGGAGAAGCTACGGAACAGATGTAATATTTACAAAAAGGTAAAAAACAGTAATGCTTCAAAACATAGTAACATTTTGTGACATGGGTGATCTTTGTAAGTTGTCAGAGAACTGTGTATTCAGCAGCAACCTTCTTAGCATCTTGCTTTATCTCATTTTCTTGTAGCAGATTTTTGATACCCAAAAGGATAGTGTGAATGTCACTTGAGAAGAACTAATTGAATAATCTGTTTGCAGAAGTAATATGAGATTTTCTTAGATGAGTTGTTTCTTCCCTAAAATATAAGTAAAGCAGTGTTCAGGCTACAGATTGGACTTCTGTCTCTTGATCAATGAAAAATCAATATCAGATCAATTAAAAATACATTTAAATTTTTTTAAAATTTTTATAGTGTTTCACTGAAACTGCTTATAGAAATGCTTTTTTCCTTATTGACATGATACAGGAACAATTTTACTTGCTATAACGTTTCAAAATAAATGAGTTTGAGGTGGGGGAAAACTGAGGAAACAAGTGCTTGCACTCATGCAATCAAGGAGTAGAAATGCATTATTTGATCTGTTTTAGTTAGCAGAACTGAAGTTGTTAGCAGAAGTGAGCCCTGTGGGTGAAGAGGTAAGCTGAAATATATTTTAATACGTTTTGGCTAAATGGATGTACTACTGAGATGCGAGTTTAACAGTGGAGTAAATTGAGCCTCCTAAAACCGATTTGTAGAAATCAGCTGTGAATGCTGTTTTAGCAGGCAGTGGGAGCCCAGAGTGTGGATGAGGGCTTTACTGATCTGTGGCAGTATATAACATTATAGACTGTATGTGAATTACTACACTCTTATTAATGGGATTTATCAATGTATCTGTTTTTGAAAATAATAACAAAAGAATTTGAAGAGTAAGCCTCTTCCTATTGTTTATGATGTTTAGGAAGACATCAGCTACACTGATTAGAAGGAAAAATGGTTAAATCATGGGTTGAACATGTGTTGGTCCAAATGGCCACCAAAAAAAAAATAAGCTGGTAAAATCTTACTTTGACTTATATTGACAGCATAAACAGTATTTAGGGACTTAACAATTGAATGTGTGCAAATGTCATCTAGTATAATGTAAAACTTCTCCAGCTTTCAGTAGACATTCTCAGGTACTTTATGTCATGTCTAAATACAATCCAGGCATTTATGAGTGCAGATGGTGTTTTTAACCAGCTGTACCACTGTGATGTAAAAGGAATTCCTTGTAACATAGAAGGGCACCTCTTCAGCTGAGGGGAATGTAAGGAGAAGCAATCTAAATGAGCCCATAGAAACATCTGTTGGAGTCATAAATATATATGAGGCTGTTCAGCTGTATAGAATTAAAATTGTTTCACTACACTTATTTTAATAAACCATTAAGGGATTGCATTGAAAATTATAGATGCTGACTGAATTTTAAAATCAAACTAAATGCTTATTTTTGTGCTGCATTTTCACATGATGATAACATTGTGTTTCCCTTAACAAAGTTAGAAATTTAGGAATTTGGCAAATAAATTACTGAACTCTCTCCTGTTTATCAAAGTTGAAAGTTTCTTTGATATTTCTGTCATCTTGGAACTAGCAAAATGACTTTTTAATGAAGTTTCTCATTGTCTTCAATGATCATTAGATAAAATTAATTTATAAATTGGGTCAATTGTTTTAGAATACTTATAGTCTTAGAGAACTCTTGTCAGAGCTGGTAAGGTCATGACAAGGCTTTCTATACACTTGAAAATAAAGAGAATGAGTCATACCCGTATCCCAAGGATAAGATTTTTTGCTTAAGTCTTAATGGCAGAATTCCTATTCAAGGCAAAATTCAACCTTTTTGTCTTTTTTTGTTTCTTACCTGCAAAATAACTTCCTTTGCATGTTTCAAAGTCTCTTCCTGTCAGTTCCCCATTATTTTTCTTTTTGCTTTTTCTGGAATGATGTTATAGTTTAACCCTAGCCAGCAACTAAACACCACACAGCCACTTCCATTCCACCCCCTGCCATCCTGCCCCTGCAATGGGATGAGGGAGAGAATTGGAAGCATAAAAGTGAGAAAACTTGTGAGTTGAGATAAACACAGTTTAATAGGGAAAGAGAAAGCAAAGGAATATGCTTACTGCTTCTCATGGGCAGGCTGGTGTTCAGCTGCCTCCAGGAGAGCAGGGCTCCATTATGTGTAATGATTACCTGAGAAGACAAATGCTATCTCTTTGAATGTCCTCCCCTTCCCTCTTTCCTCAGCTTCATATGCTGACCATTGTAGTGGTCAGTTTCCGATCTCTGTTTGGAGGGGGCAAAGATAGATGTTTGTTGAAGTTACAACATACAATATATAGGTTCAGCGAGTAAATATTCATCTCAGGGGCTAGTTTTATGTTAAAGGATGGGAGAAGATATTACAATTAAGAGAATACAATATAGTCACTATGAGGGAATTCAGGAATGTGAGGTCAGTCCATATTTAGTGAACACGAGACAGAAGAAACAAAGGGATTGATAATGTAAGACTCCATCCGGCCTAGGGAGTACACCGAAACCCACAAAAAACTTGTCAACTGCAGGCAGCTTGGAGATACTGAGGGAGCAGATGTCTGTAGGCTTGATTGAGTCTTATCAGGCTTGGGAACTTTAGTTCCCAAAGTTTAGCTGGATTTCCAGACAGGCCTCTTGAAACCAAGCTGTCTTTGGCTCTCACTGGCCATGATGTTATGGAATATCCCTTTGGTCAGTTGGGTCCAGCTGTCCTGAATGTGTCAGCTCCCAACTTCTTGTGCATCCACAGCCTCCTCGTTGGTGGGATGCTGAGAGAAGCAGAAAATGCCTTGGCTCTGTGTAAGCACTGCTTAGCAGTAACAAAGACATCCCTGTATTGTCAACAATGTTTTTAACATACATCTGAAACAGCCTCATACGAGACTATCATGAAGAAAATTTGCTCTATCCCAGCTAAAGCCAGCATAGATGATTAGTTCCAGTCTTTAGTCAAGTTGACTACTTGTGTTTATAGATGTGAACTCTGTTGATGATTATTTTCCATTATTCTGTCATTATTTTGTTTTACAGGTATAGTTCATTCTGGCTTCTTGCTGCAGATAGTTTCTACTTACTGATAATCTTCAACTGAATCTATTATACATGCCATAACCAATCCATCTCAGTACCCTAATCAACATTCTTTCAAATGCAACAGAGGTTTTATGTCCATCTTGACTTGCCAATCTAACTGACATAATTTGGATTCTGTGGAAAGATTCTAAATATTGTTATGTTGTCAATTAAAAATAAAACTCCTGAAGAAGCCTGAAGAACATGCATATTGATATTTAGCACTTAAGTTTTTTAAATAACCCATTTAAAAATAAATAATGTCATCAATACATGAAGAGCAGATTACTTACTGGCCATGCTTAGCAGTGGATTGAAATTGTTGATTATCTCAGAATATTTGAATAGTGATTCAGATGAAATATTGAAATGTATTCATATTTTAACTCATCATTTAGGAAGAATGCAATAATTAATGGTCTGAAATTTGATTGTATGCACTACTCAGAGAGAAGCTTGGATACCTCCTGCTCCTGAAAGAATACTTCTGTCAGGTCTTGATATGCTTGACTTGTATCATCCTGGGAGTTGCTCTGTGAAACTGGTGTCTATTTGATATATATAATTTTTTTTTCCTGTAAATTTGTCCAAACTAACGTACCATGTACACACATGCCTTCTCTTATGGTAAGAAAATAAGAGGAAGGGATGCTGGGAAATGTCAGTCTATGTTGTAGATGGTTGTGGCTGACTGTATGCTGTAGTGCATTTTCAACTTGACTGCGCTTTCAACTACCATTCGCTGGGTCCTGCCTCAAGGTGGAGCTGTTATATTTTCAGTAGAGAAAAAGACATGAAAAGCATTTTCTTCCTGCAAATCCTGTTTCTAATTTGAATAGATGTACGAGTTATATTGGTAGAGAAACATGGCAATCAATCTTCCTCCCCCTCAACAAGAGTGGGAGTCATGAATGTTCCACGCAGGTGGATGGGCCTACAAAAGTGATTTTTATTCTATCTGACATTACTTTTCTGAGGTTCAGGAAGGTGCATACCTTAAACTTACAGTAGGTATCCAGCAGAATTATGACAATGTGTGCATTCCAGCTGTTAAAAGCAGTGCTATTCTTCTTGTGGTTTTTTGTAATTGGGACTGTTTTCCCAGAAGACAGTATGTGTACGTGTATGTATTGTATTCTAATTAAAACTATATGAGACAGTTATGGCAAGCTGTCAAATCACTGGGACACTGGGTATATTTTAGTCTCCATGATATAGTCTAAATAACCTTTTAAGGACTCTGTTCCCTCAATGTGGTAAATAAATGCTGAATGTTTTGTACTTAATAGGCCTTTGAGTAATATATTCCATATGGCTTTATTGCTGGAATGAGACCTTCTTATCACTAAATACACAATAGTGACATGAGGTCATTTCAGCATGAAAAAATGCATAAATCTCATAGATGAACAAAGTTAGTTTATTGTGAAGTTCAGTTAAACAGGAATACTCAAAAGTAAATATTGGTGGCAAATTTAAGGAAAATGAAGAAAACCCACAAAAACTTATTCTAGTCATCTTTTACCTTTCAGTTTAAATACTATGAATGTCTGTCATAGCTGGATTTTTGAACGTGACATTCATTTCCTGCTAATTTTTTCTTCTTTGATTTAGAGTATCTTTATTCTGTAAAATAATCAATCACTTTAACCATTAACTATGTCGTGCATTTCAAAAGCTTCTTGCTCCAGATTCTGTAAGAGAGATTTAGCCAAGTCTCTCTCTTAACAGGTGTAACAAATGACCTGCTTGTAGTTCATTTTGGGTGAAATTAACCAGAAGTGGGAATAAATTAAATTAGGCCCTGAACAAAATGTATGACCTGAACTGGGAGCAAACTGAGGCAGTGCCTGATGGGCTGGGTTCACAGTGCCCACTGCTGCCCTGGGTACTGTTGAAGGGGATTCACATTTTGAAGCCAGTGTTCTGTTCAGGGTTGGGCAACATCTGCTTTGCAAGACATTTATTCACCTAAAAATGCAGTTTTTAAATGCTAGCAGTATTAGTAAAAGACAAAGCTTTGGCTTGCAAATGAATGGAAAAGGAAACATTCTTGAATGGTGAAGCATTTCAGTGTTTTAAAATAACATTTTGATCATTGGGTACTAGACTGGGAACACAGAGACTTGGAGAAAATGTACAAAACTTAAGACATTAATTTTTTAAATGCAAATCTTGATTTCAATTGATGTTTTAATTTCATGTTAGCAATGATTTCTTTTATTACACATTTTATGGATAATTATGTGTAATTGCCCCCAGTTTTGTTTTTGGGGTTTTTTTGTTTTGTTTTGTTTGTTTCTTTTTGGTTTTTTTGGTTTGGTTTGGTTTGGTTTTTTTGTTACTTAGAACACTTTTTGTGAGAGGTGCTTCTAATATATATATAAATTCAGGCAGGGGGAAAATTCCATTCAGTAACCCTTCACCACTGAAACATATTGGGAAAAACCACCAACAACGTTGATTCATATCTTAGTGATGTAAATGACAATCCCTCTTTCATTCTAAACCTTGTTCTTATTATTAAAAAAAGCTGCTATGAAAGTAGTTTCATCTGGTTGAAATAACTCACTTTCCCTAAGTCATGGCTTGCCCTGAAATCTGAATGGGAAGATCTGAAAACTGTGATAGTTTGAGCTTTTTACTTTTTTTTCTTCTGTGTTTTTTTTTTTTTTTTTTTTTTTGTTTTTTTTTTTTTTTTTTTTTTTTTTGCTTGGTTTGTTTTGGTTTTGCATGGAGCTTAATGAGAGGAGGAGTTAAACCTTGGGTTGTGGAATTAGTCTTCTTACCTTAGTGTTGGTTGTCTTACCTAGTGTGTTTCAGAGTATTTAGGACATGCTTGATGAAAACAGATGTTGAAATTCTCTGATAAGTGCAGTCCAAGGTGCATGCACTCAGTTCTGCAGCTGTTGTTTTCTATCTTTTAGGTGCCCTGAGTCTAGTTTTTAGGAATATTTTCAGTTCTTGCCTCACATGCTATTTATGGTTCTTGGAGGGTTCATATCTGTTTTGAGAAAGAGGAAGATAATTCCTAATTGCAGTATTTAAAGTTATGTGAAACTGGTTGAAGTCTATCTGGAATGCAGAGCACAGATTTGACGGTTGATTCTAAGTTAGTGAGAATTTAACTTGTGCTCGCTTTCAGACTAAGAAACAACTGAACACAGCCTTGCCAGTTGTCAGGATTGTGCATTATTATTATTACTGTAGACTGCCTGTATGGATGCTTCCTCTTTGTTTTATAGGTAAGTTTCTTAATGTTAGGGCTAGAGTCCAGAAGAGTTTAAATGGGTATAGAATAAACCTTCTATCTCTGTGCCATCTATCTTTTCAGCTTATGCCGAGATCTGTACACTCTGCTCAGTTTTTCAGAAGTACTGCAGATGGAAGCACTTGAAGATCAAACTGCCAGTTTCACCCATGCTCTTGGGTGAACCATGCTATGCTGGTTCTAGCTGGCAGCTTCAGCTCAGCTCAGGTTGGAGTTGCTGGTGTCAGAAGCAACTTTTGGGATCTTCTCAGCAGAATTGGTCAAAAAAACATGGCTGAAGAAAGAGGAGCTGAATAAACTTCTAGCAGGCTAATAAGGGTAAGTTCATAAATCGAGCAGGGGTTGAATATCTGAAAAGCATACTAATGCTCATATTTCTTGAGAAGTACTTGCTGTACTCTTTGGTCTTTCTGCCAGAACTATGTAGGTCGATAACACATTTCAGCAAGATGCTGCTCCCCTTCTGTCAGACAAAAGCAGTCATCAGGAAAGAATCCCTGAAATTATGAACTGCAGATTTACTTGCCTTTTTCAGCCTTTACTGGTATTGTATAAATACAGATAAAGTAATTAATAGAATATTCAAAACATAACCCCATTTTCTTTAAACTTTGTGTCACAATTTATTAAAATGAAAAAGAAATCTCAAAGAAAATAATTTAGTAATGGTAAGAGACTGACTTGATTAGAAAATTGATATATAAATGACTACCAAATTGTCCTATACTTATCCTGTCCTTCCTCTCATTTCAATGGTCTCAATCCTCATCCTCCTCTATATCATTTTCAGACAAAATGAACTTGGAACATTTCCTAGGGATTTCAACATGTTGTGACAGTCTACAAATATCAGCTGTACCTATTTAGATGAATCTGTGTTGTATGAATAATTATGATGCTTACCCAGAATATACAAGATCTGAAATTACTTTGTGCCCACAGAGTGGGTACACAGTTATCTGACACATGCTGAACAGATATCACCTGTATAGAAGAAGACACTGTATACAGAGTACTGTTCCATGAACTGATTTTTCCTGAGAAAATGTTTTTTTTGTCATAGCAATCTGAATGAATGAGAATCTGTGAGGGAAAAAAACAAACATGTAAATTCTTTAGTTAAAGTGTTTTAATAAATCTGTGATTATTTGTGCATCACATAGATCATGAATTTTTTTAAGTAATTCTGAAAAAAAAACCCCTCAGAAGTTACTTTTTCTGTCAGTCAGGCAGTTGGAATATCTTCACATTACTTAGAATTCTGGAAATCTTGCCCTTACAACCAAGATAGCATTTCTTGAGCATTGAGTTACCTGGTTCTGTTTGTGCTCTTCTGCTGTGTTCATCACCAAGTTATTTGTTTTCCTGGTCTGTACCTATGGGAACCATGAGGTTTTAATTAGATGTTATGACATGGGATTATCTTGTTGCTTTGGCAAGATTGAATAATGCCATTCCATCTCTTCAGTGAAAAAAACCAACTGTTTTTCAGTTGGCATAAAGACATTGTCAGAGGATAAAGTAATGGTGATCCTTTCCTTAAATTCTGTGGTTTGGTGCTTTTTATTTCTTCTTTGGTGTTTATTGCTCTTGTATTTTGTTTTTAAAGTATTCTCATTAGAAAGTCTTGTGATACTATCCTCATGAACGATATAAGCAGAAGTAAAACTGCATTTACTTGCAGGAGAACAGGAATTAGATTGAAGCCAAGTACCATTTAGGATTTGAAGGGGTATGACAACCCACTGTATTCAGAAGCTTTGGATTTCTATTGAAAAACCACATTTGCTCAGCATAGTATACTCTCAAATTGTAGCAATAGTACTGTCCACAGCTTTTCACTTGTCAGAACTAATGCATTCAGCAGTAATACATTTAAAGAAAAATGACCTGCTGGCACCCTATTTTTCCAGGAGGCATTTATTTGACAGGTAAACTTGTTGAGAAGCTGGCAAGAAGTCAGCTGGAGTTCTGGAGGTGATGCATGGTCAGGAGGAGGCCTAGAGGCAGTGTCTGTGTCTACTGACTCTTTTGACTTTTCCTATTTCGTGATTTAGTGAGCTCTTATAGATCAGCAGACAGTGGAGCTAAGTCCCCATCAGAGGAGCTGCAGAGACGTTTTTATTTCAAGGATAAACAAAATATAGTTGTATAATAGTGGTGTTTAAGGAGAATATAAAAATTGAAACATTTTTGCCCAGGTGTTTCTTTTATGGTTTTAGTCACGTATGTTGCCATGGGTAGTGTCAAAGCAAGAGTTCTGTGAGTCTTGTGCTTTAAAAAATAGTTATGACCAGCATTATTCTGGAATGTGCTGTCTGAGAAATACATTAAAGCTTGCAGAAACTGAGACTCTTAACGGAACTTGTCTGAGCTTTCTAGTAATGAGTAAGTTTTAAAGTATAAGACTATATTAAAGTGAAAATAGATATAATTTCAGGACTATTTCTCTTTATGCTGAGAGGACTCACCTAAAGATAAGCTGCTGAGTAAATTCTGCAAATTACTGCAGGTTCTGAAATAAATTCCAGTCTCTTTTCCTTCCCAGCTCTTGTTCGAAAGGCTTTATGGGAGCTCAGCATAATGTCTTAGAATAAAAAGCAGGGAATTATATTTAGTTTCTGAAGTTTAACTCATTGAATTAAGAAAGATGTCATGACTTTGAGTTAAGAAATTGCTCTAGTTTTTGTGATAAGGCAGCAAACCTATGTTTTTCTGTCACACCAGAAAAATTAACCTTACTTTTACAATGCACTAAGGATAATAAAGGGAATGTGTGTAGGATGAGGGAATCCTCTTTTCAGTGCATTTCTTTATGCTCAGTGCTTTTCTAATGTGACATAAACTGAAAATTGTAACATTTTCTAACATAATGTCAATACATGTGTTGTAGTCTACTTTGTGGAAAAACCTCTTGATTTCAATTTTGTGTCAGAAAAACTTTAACTATAGTGGAATTACATATTTCTGAGATTTGTTTCACCTTCAGAGTAGAAAGTGCTATAGCCTTACGATTTCATGTCAATCTTTGGTGTTTTACTGAAAATATAGATTGAAAAGTCAGTATTTTCTTGCACAAGAGGATGAAAAAATTAGTCTATTATCTTTTGGGTTTCTATTAGTCAAGTTGGAACTAATTAAAAAACATCATGGGTGATGACTTAAAATGACTTGTGTGTTTGTATAGATGCTTTTCAGAACAAGAAATATTTCTGCTTAGACTTGCCATATGTCTTCAGACAGAACAATCAATACAGGCATTCCTGTGATTTTAGTCACACTTGATTTCTTAATATTACTGATCTGTAAGTATGAAAGTATTCTTTATAAAACATGTTCTTTATATGGAGATGAAAATTATTCATGGAGTGTGATTGTTTTATAATTACAGTGCCTTTGCCAAATAGCCTAAGCCTGTGGTGTTTATAAACACACTTGCTCGGCACATTCGGTTTAACTGCTCTCTAACTGATAGGGATTCATCGAGTACTTGCAAATGCATTTGCAGAAATTATTCATCATTTTCTCATTTGATATAATCTTAGCCCTCACTGCCTTCAGTTGTAATCAAGGATGTTCATGATTTCTAAAATCAGACACATCATGAATTGTATTCCACTACTCTGTTACTCTTTCTTTAACAGTAGGCAATAATGAAATCTAACCTAACAGTGTAAGGACTATAATTGTCATATCATTATTCCTTTGCTAATCTTACTACAGAAGTTGGTTTTGTCCATGCATATGTTCAGAGAAAGAATTTACCACTCAATACATACAGAAAACCCTGATGGTATTATGTATTTAAAATCATATTAAAAAAAAAAAAAGAATGTTTAAGGGAACTTAACTCCATTATGCCAAACCCCTCTCACTTATCTTTCATAGAAAGGCCAGTGGAAATTGCTTGTGTGGCATGGCAAGCAAAATGGGCTGCCTTCATTCATGACAGGTAACTTTCTTTTTGACTTCCTGATATTGTTAATTGTAGTATTGCAACATGAACTAGAGAACAACCTTATTTTATATGTATATTTATGGGTATAGCATTCCTTTGGTTGGATTTGATTATTTTTTTGTAAGTGTAAGAACTGTCTTCCACCAACTTGAATATCAGGTTTATGTGCATCCTCTTTAGTAAGCCAGAGTTAATGTCATCAAAAAGTTCACCTGAAATAGTCTTCTAAATGAGGTTTTATTTGTGTGCTTTTCAGTGATTTGCTTTCCTTTTGCTAGTTGCATTTGGTTTTGGATTGGTTATTGGTTTTTTGGAAGATTTTTGAAACCATTGCAAATGTATTGAAACAACCTGTAACAACTGAGCTGTGCTTTTTTTCTTTTTTTTTAATAACTTTATTTTCCTTATTTTTTATTTTAATCAATTTTAAGTGCAGTGTTGTTCACACAGTAAAATATTTCTGGATGGCATCATTTTGCTATGTTACTATCTCTTTTTGCCTGAAGCATTTGAACAGCTGTCCTTAGTAGTTTAATGGCCTCACTGCTCAAATATTCGTTGGATTTAATTCTGAATTTCCACTTTGGAGATAACCTTTCTTTAGAGAAATGCTTAAGACTTTATACATATTTTAACTGGATCAGTATTTTAAATCTATTCTAATTTTTCTCTAAGGAATATCCCAGGATATGATAACAGTTTTTGATGATTCACTGTAGGACAGCATTCACACAGTAAGTTTCTCAATCTATAAAGTGCATTATGCAAATTGCAAAACTTGTTAGAATCAACATAACTTCTGTTTATCACAAACTTTACAAAATCTATCAAATAAAAGATTGTTAACTTGGTAATAGGTACCTTATTTCCATCTGTAAATTCTTTTGTTTTCCTAGAATTCAATTATTGCAAACCCTGAATTAAAACTTTTTACTGTGTTAGATATAGTGATCTATATTAGTTTGGGTTTGAATTGGTTTATTGGGGAGGCAGTGTCTTGGTTTTTTTGTTTGTTTGGGTTTTTTTGTTTTTGTTTTTGTTTTTTTGTTTTGGTTTTGTTTGTTTGGTTTTTTTGTGGTTTTTTTGTGGTTTGTTTTTGGTTTTGTTTTTGTTTTGGTTTTTTAGAGGGTTTCTTTTTTTTTTTTTTTTTGAAGGCCAAGTGTTGGTGTTGCTTTTATTTTATTTTTATAAGGAGCAATATACTTGCTTATTTTATATAAAAGTCACATTAGTGTCACTCTCAGTACCATAAATTATTTAGTTATGCATGGATGATCTTGTCATGGATGCTTGGCATTTTATGTTTGTGCATATAAATAATTCAAGTAGTTTGAATGCTGTAGAGGTCAACTAATCGCCTTCCAGTTTTCATTTCTAGCTTTAATAAAGATAGTATTTTTGCTTTGTTCTCTGGATTTTTTGGCTAATATTTTATTTCTCAAAAATATCCATAGTCGTAAGTGTATGAATTTTTAGATATCAGTAACTTTTTGTAGAGTCAATGTTTTCTGTCATGGTTTAATCAGCACTCTGTTGTATTTTACTTTGTTTCAACATGGGAATCAATTCCATGTTTTACTGTCACATATTGTACTTAATTCCTTATCTTTGTTAATATTGGGTAACTACTTAAGGAATGTCTCAGATATAAATTGTTCTGAAAGAAGTTGGACCCTTTTGGTGTTTCTAGATTAAAATTTACACTCTGTTATTACTAGAGGAAAATCCCCCAGGTACACACCACATCACATTCTTCTTCCACGTAAGGAAGGCTCTTAAAAGGCCTTCAGTCTCTCACCTACAACACCAACCCCTCCAAATCTTCATACCACATGGAGATGGAGGTACTTGGAGGAAGGAATTGTGTGGAAGAACTTGGGTGGAAGGAATTGTGATATATCCCAGGAAGATTGCTCCCCCTGGGAATTAGGGGACCAAGGCTGGGGAAGGTGCCACAGCATACACTTTCATTGAAATCAAAGTCTAGTGGGTGGTGCTGAGTTTTCTTATGTGTGGCTTTTGGTTTGGCTTTTTTTTTTTTTTCTGGTGGATGTAGGCAAAACCAGTAAGTTTTGACAGTTGCTGCCCGAATCTAAAATTCTGATAAAAATGACAAGGACAATGCTTTTATGTCTGTGGGCACAACCAATGTGGTGCATTCAGAACAAATTCATTTCCCAAAACACCAGGGAGTATGTTGTTGTTTCTGGAGGTTGCCACTTGTATATTAACACTAACTGTGGAAAACCTAACAGTCTTAAACTATATATCTACAAAGTAATATTAAAATATCCTGAAAATTATGCTTTCATATATTCATATACTAATTTATTCATATACTGTGAATTTGGTGATAAACCAGTGGTAGAGGAGATTAGAATTCTGTACCTTGTTAGAGGAGACTGAAGCATTCTTCCCTACATTGTCAAAGGACAAGAAGTATCAGTGGTTTGGGTGTGGTGCTGCACTTCAGGTCTTGTCTGGAAATTTTTCTCTTTTCCTTTGCGAAACTGGACTTCATAATTAAAACTGTTAAGATCTTCCTTTAATGAACTTAAAGAGGCTTAGTAAAATGCTGGTAGTTTGCTTATTAGTATTTTTACCAAAGTAAGTAATTCAGAGCTCCTGATGTAGTTCCACAGGCTGAAGAAGTCTTGAATTTAGGATTTGTACTTTTCAGCCACATTATTAGAAATTGGTCACTACCTCATTTCCCAGCATGTTCTGATTTGAACTTTAAGCAAAGAGCATGGATTGAAAATTAGACCCTTTAGGGGATATTGTTAAGGTTTGACAAATGTCTGGATATTGAATGGTTTTGGGCAGAAAAGAGTAGCTGCCAGGTCCACCAAAGCAGCATTGTACAAGGTGTTGATGCAATGGGGGAATTTCAAATGGGTAAAAGGATTTCAAAATTCTCTGATGTACGAGGGGACTTGCATGCTTATACAGACATGTAAGACCTTGAAATTCCAAGGTGCTGCTTTGGATTTGACTGTGGTTGTCCAGCTACTTTGTTTTAACTGCATGGTTTCAAATGTGTACATGGGAATTAAAAGAAGTAAAAGGAGGGGGAATTCCATTAAAACCAAACTGAAAATCTGGCCCATAAAATGTGGGTTGGACACTGATTACTCTTCCCCAAGGTGTAGTTAAGTAAAACAGTTCCCTGCTGTTGTCCCTCAACAACATTACATCGTTTCCATGAATTTACTGGCTGGCATCTGCTCCTTTCCCATCCTAGGTGTGATCCAGCCCTCTGACATGGACAGCTGCTGGATTGGTTCAAGCAGGGCTGTGGGTGGTCTAGCATGGCTTCTATCTGGGGGAGTGATCCAGTTCTGTAATTTCTCACCTTCTGCTGGCAGTTGGAGTGGGGAGGTGAAGAAAGGATGGAAATTAAGGATTAAAAAAAAAAGCTGTCATCCTCATCTCACTGGCAGCTCTTGTCAAACAGCCAAGGTGCACTCACAGCACAGCAGGAGGCTGGACTGCTGTTAGCGCTTCCTGTTCTGTGGGAAGTAAGCCCAGGGATTTAGTTCTGTTAGTTCAGCACTGTTACTGAAGAGTTTACCGAATTTCTAATCCTGAAGGAAACTTCTGTCTGTTTGCCTATTTGTCTCTACTAATTTGCTTACATAAATTTGGGAAACAATGTAATTTGGTAATCTGTCAGAGTACTGCATAAAAGTCTAGGTTTTTTTCTGACTTGGTTTTTATCTTTTTAGCACACTCACATATCTGCTGCATTGCCTGATTCTGTTTGTCACACACACTCTTAAGACTTAACACAGAACGCAGCTTTGCATCAGATGGGAGCACAGCTCCGCATTCTCTTTCGACTGGAATGGTTTCTTGAAGACTGCAGCCAATGTAGCTCTCTGTTAATACAGTGGTCTTAAACAGGGGAAAAAAACCTCTGTCATTAGCTATCAATGCCTTGTTGTTAATCATATCTTTTAAACCATGAGAGGCATCAAATATTTCAATACAGGAGTCTTAACATACCTCACAATGCAGATAAAGAAACACTGCTGAAATTACTTTTGGGCAACTTTTTTTTGTTTGCTAGGTGAGGAATAGTTCTTGATGGTAGCACCAGTGGTAAGGTAGAAAAGAAATTTCTACTTTTTTGGCTTATGCATCTGGTCCTCTTCACGTGTGTCTTGTGAACTTAGCAGACCTGGAGGCAGTATTTGCCTTCTCTCATGGAGAAATAGGAGCTCAACTTTTTTTCTTTTCTTTTTTTTTTTTTTTAATTATTTTATTTCTCTAGTGTCTATGAGACATTGAATATGCTTTTGGCGGATCAATTGACTATATGGCTGTGGGTAAGAGATCTAGTCCAACTGTCCCTTGGTGCCAGAGATAAAAATTGTGATCATTTCAGGAGAGCTGATCATCTCTCGGCTATGAAAGTAACCTTACAACACTTTGTTCTTTATGGACTAAATTATTTAATTTTTTATTTATGCAAATCATATCTGTCTTGGTGCATCTGTCATGACTATAAAACCAGCTACTTAACAGATGTGGATTTAATATAATGTAAAATTACAGCTTAATATAACAATTTACTGTAATGAAGAAAGTAACAAGTAGTAAATAGAAAGCAGTTACCAACATAATTGGAAATGGCTGGGTATTATATTGCCTGAATGCTTTGCAATAGAAAATTTGTCTCTTAACTGAACTAAAAGGGTTTTTAAAATTGCTGTTTCTCATTTGAAAATTTTTGACTTCAAGTAAAAAAAGAGAGTTTTTCTCTGGTGTTTCTCTCAGTTTTCCTTCTCCCACCCCCAGCAGTCAAAAAGGAGACTCAGAAATACCGCCAAATATCTCCTGTGAATTAGTTCCTGTGCCTTATGTTCCACATGCTTTTCCCTAAAGACCCAGTTTTCAATTTAGATTTTTGTCCCATGATTTACTGCACAAATTCATTAAGATAATTTATTTTGCAATGCTTTAACAAGGATGAAAAAGTTGAACACTTTTTGCAAAGGACTTATGGGACTGTTTCTTAACTAAATATTTTATTTTCTTATCTGAATCACTTTTAAATCTAATGTTTTGTTCTAATGCATTGTTTTAATGTTTGAAAATTTGCCATTTCCAATAGAGAAGAACAATATACCTTTTCAGCTGTATCTAATTCCAGAACTAGTGTCTCAATGTTTCCATTTTGGTCTTGAATTTACGTTACAATATTTCTTCCATTAGCACATAGTATTTCATTAGTCATCATTATAGCAAATATCTTCAAAGAGAATACATTTTCTCTTAGTCTTTTGGCTAAAACCACAACCATGGGCTGCTGCTTCTCATTCCTGTGTCACAAAATAACAAATTACTAGTAGCAGTATTTCCACAAACTGCTTGCTGTATAACAGTATGTAATAGAATAAAAGCTGCTTTGCAAATACTTCTTTATTGCTGCCTCTCTTTCCATACCAATAAATTATTAAAGCTAACTAATGAAATTAGTTATATTTAACTTATTAATAGTTTGACAGACCATGGATCCTCAGCACCCCGTGTTCACAGGCAGGCTTTGGGCTGTAACAGTTCCACTACTTTTAAAGTGCTGTGTAGAAAGGAGATTTTCAGGCAGAAAAGATTCATAAAGCCTAATTTCAAAAATTTTGCTTCTCGTACTATATGACACCTGAAGAATGGGTTTCTGAAGGCAATACTGAGTCAGTGCTGACTATTGGGACATAATCTTCAGTTTAAGAAGGTCCATATTGGTCTCAATTAGAGCAGACTCAGACTGCTAGAAGATGCTTTAGTTACACTGTGTACTACAAAGGCTTTTGCTGTTATAATTTTCAGAATATCGGTGTTAATATTGGCCACTATCTCATTATGTGCAACAAGAGATTTTGTTATGTTTAGAGAGAGCTCATCTTCCTGATTCTTGGCTTCAGGCCAGATATAAAGAATTTCTGTTGAGAATTTTAAGTTTTGCTCCCAAATCCACACTGCTGAGATTGAATAAAGTGTTTTGCATGTTGCCCAAAATGTAAACTGGCAGTAGTCTTGTCACAAAGTGAAAATAGCTTGGAAAACAATAAAGTATTTTCACAGTTTGCCCAAGTACAGATGAGTACCTGATATTTCATTGCCTTTCTGGGGAAAAGGGACTAGTGAGAAAAAGACCAAAACATTTAAAAACTTAACAAGCTCTAAAAACCCCCTGAATGAATGCTGTTGAAATTACTTGGAGTTTATCAACACTTAAGGCTTGAGATGTTGGTTCTGCACTTGGCTTCATGAAGGAAAAATAGTTTTTCCTCCCTCTTTCTGTGACTCATATCTTGGAAAACATAGCTGTCTTTGGAACAACTGATTCCTTGTCTTACCGTTCTTACCCTGGTGCCAAAATCAGTTCTCAGAATAAGTGATCAAGAGAGCCCTTGAATATTCCTTTTCATCCTTAAACTGGGAAAAGAAATAACAAGTAATAACAAAAGACCATTGTATAACTTAGAATAATAAATCCAAATCCTAGATAAATGACTGAAGGAGAATAGCAAGGAACAAAGTAAAATCTGTTTAGTAGAAGTATAAACATGTACTAATTCTTTATTGCATTGTTTTAAAATATATCTCCCTTTTTAACTTTCCCACAGCATTTGTATTACTGAAATGTCACAAACCATTTATTTTTACTTTTCTGATGATCAGAGAAAATAAGTAGACTGATGTTTGTCAAAGCATGTTGTAATTATTTTGGGAGCTTGTATACCATGTTCCAGCTTTTTACATTTCTGAGGGAGTTCTTCATATGTACAGCAGATGTACAGTAATTTACAGATAATTTTAATTTTAGTCTTTTACCCTAAAAATATTTTAAAGTGAGGAGAACTGGGAGGCACGGTGGAGCAGTGTGGAGGGGGGCCGGGATGGGATGCAGCAACTGGTTACAATGAGGTGTTTATGTTGATTTGCAAGCCAATTGATAAATACACATTGTAGTTTAAGGCACTGCAAGGATGCTTCTCAAAATAGTTCTCCCAGTAATTTTACTCTTGGAAATTACAGAATACCAAGTATTCTGGAATGTGAAAATGTGTATCTGTGCTATGATACTGGCAGCTGGAATAGCTATCCCTAAACTCAGTTAAGAATATTTAATCCTGGAATTTTTGAAGAAAAAAGGCAACCACTATTTATATTTGTGCCATGTAATAATAGGGGCTACAATTTTTAATGGAAACAAGTCAGTTTCCTATTTAAAATTGATCAGTTCATGCCAAGTCGTATCTCATTCATATTAAAAAGCAATATAAATTGAACATGTTTAAAGCATTAGGTTCAGATCTAGAAAACCTTGTTACTGGTAAGGGATGCATTTATTTCAAATGACATTTAAAATTTGCCAAAAATGTGAAACAGACTAATGAGAAAATACAGACTGCACAAGATGAATTTATGTTGGAAGTTTTTATTCTTAATAAGGTAATGTCTCATGGCAAAGACTATTAAAAAAAAAAAACAACAACAAACACACACCAAAAAAAAAAAAACCACAAAAAAACCCAAAACAAA